>CM068368.1:486199709-486239207 GCA_034769895.1 Magicicada septendecula
TGCTGTCCAGAACAGAAGAAATCTCATTGATAAACCCCGAAGCGGACCGGTGAGGAACTGGTGCCAACAACCCCCCTTGTTCTTACTCTTCATGGGTACACGACCCCCTGGCTTGGCGACCATGGACGCATCTGAACGAGATCACTGGACTTCTCCATAAGAGACCCCAACACCGAAAAATCGAACAGACAAGTACCACAGCACACCTCACCTTCTAACATGCTACCCCCCAAAATCCTCAATCCCTGGCTCAGATTATGCCAGATCCTCCACCGATATGTTTCCCCTTATATGCAAGCTGGGCTGCCTTTAGCAGATACTGAGCTCACACACACTCACATTACATATTGACATCACATATAAAATTGAAAAATTTTCAAAAGTTATTTAACTGGCAACCCATTGGTTGTTTTCAGGGAAAAATCGATTCATAAATTTGGCATAAATTTTAAAATATTCTCTTCCTTATTTTCTGTTTTATTTAAAATGAGTTAATGTAAACATTTCTTCTAATTAAGAGCATCTTTAACCTAACATGTGGTCACTTAGAATCTAACAATACAAGTCAATACAATAAATCAATAAAATAAACATGGTTAGTACACAAACAATAAATAATCAAAGCTTAAAAATATTCATTAGCTGGCAGGCAAAAATCAAGATTTTTTTTTTTTAAATATTTTCCAAAAAATTTTAAAATTCAAAGAAAAATTTAAATTTATTAAAATGTTTCCTTTACATATAGAAATTATTTAATATTTGTGTAAATTGATCAGAAAAAACAAAAGTTAAATTGACTTCCTTCTTCAACAAGCTTAGTATGTATATGACCTCATCAGCTGATCCCAACTAGGTCAAGTCCACAACCTTGACCCACATATGTTATGTACAAGTTCTATATGAAAATACATCTAACATCTGTAACATCCTAACTTGAAACACAAAAACATAATAAAATAAAACATTAAAAATAACAAAATCTTATTATAAATCATGATTAAATTGACATTTAAATTATTCAAAATAAACAATTCTTGATTTTTCATTATTTCCACATTCTATCAAAATTTTGTCACTGGTTGTAAATTAAAAAATTTTATATTTTTATTATAAAACCTCTCTCTTTATTTAACAATCTTATTCTCCATTACTGTGGGTGACTCAATTATTTATCTCATTTAATATACTACTGGATCTGTGTACGTCTATAATCTTTCTCCCTCTGACTCTAACCTCTAACAACTTCAACTCCCATGACACCCATCTCTATCAAAATATCTATCAACACTCTCTAAACCCAACTTATCATTAAACTCAAATCGCCACCTTGTCTCGATATATAAAAAAAAATACTCTCTAACCCTTTGTACATAGGATACGTGTTCCTCCCCCCCAAAAAACTCATTTCCCTTATCTGCCCCCTGGATTCTACCTAAGGCGGCCCTGTCCCCCTAAATCGGTCCCAATCCCGTCCCAACTTATCATTATGTTGCGGACTCCTACATTACACTACCCCATACTACAAAATTGCCATCCCCAAAATCTCAATCTTATTACCTCACTACAACTACAACAAAATACCATCATTAATTATAAACATCAATACATCACTCAAAACTCTACATATATTCTCCACAACTACTGTGTCAACATCAATACTTCTTGAAACTCTATAATATACATTACTTCAAAACAACATTACATGATATTCATCTCTACCATTTCAGCTCTAACTTTGACTTCAATTTGGACTGATCTATATGTCCCATAAAATATTCATCACCCAAAACTATCTGTTATTAGCTTTCACAAATTGTTACTTTATTTCTAACTTTATTAAATTACTTTTCTCATTACTTTAAAATAGCATCTGTAATACATTAAAACATTACATTAAACATTAATTACCTGGAACAATTATAACCAATATACCAGTGACATTGTATTGCTGATCAGCTGATCTCCTAACACAATGAAAACACATCTCAAAATTGAACAAATTACATGAAATATATATTTATCAGTACTTACTTCTACCCTCATTGTTTCCCCTCTCTCTGATTCTGATACTTTGTGTTAACTGCCTGCCAGATGGTTAGTTTAAAAAATACACACATAATGAAAACACATATTTTTATCAATACCTATATCTACCGTACAACAATAAAATAATACATTTAAAATTATGGAATGAACACCTTATATTGAATGTCTGAGCAGCTAGTTATTTAAACAGAGCACAAGCATTTTTATTGGATCAGATTTGGATTAGCAAACTTATTATGCTGTACAATTTAAATTCGTGACTCACTTGAGTCACCTCCCATCCACACACTCTATTTTCCCAAATTTATTATTAATAATTGGTATATATCAACTTTTAATTATTATTAAAATTTTTTAATTATCATTTTATTGAACACAATTATTTCCAATAATCTCACTATTGAATTAAAATCTTAGTTACACCAGTAAACATTTTTATTATACATGATTCATACTGTAAAAGTTCTGTACTTACAGTCCATTTAACATGATATACACAAAACATATTCACCATACCACATTACTTTCACCTCACCTCTGAAACATTTAACACAAACATTAATTTAAATCAAACAATTTAGCCATCTATTACCAAATTTCCAAATCTCGTAAAATAAATTGAATTCATTTAAAGAATTTAATTAATTAGCATTTACATAATCACTCAAATTATTTAAAACATATCAAACTGGTTTGCTTAAATTAATTACTGAAAATACAAATTCCATTATTATTGTTTGCCATTATACAAATTAGCCAATTACTGTTTCCAAAATTAATGTTATTATTTATTTAAATTGCAAAGTATTAATTTTATTATTATCACTTACCTATATACATACATTGTTTAGCTGACCTTCTACAATACACTTAAATAAATGCACTACAATTATTTACACACTTTAGTTATCAACTGTTCTGTTTTTCCGCACTTCATTGTCCACATCTGCCATGTCAGAACCATAAAACATAATGTTTATCACTGTCTTTTATTGTTTTATAGTCTAACCTCCATCGTCCCAGATTAACCTTGGTTTTACATAACATCGTTCAATTTCATTCACACACAAATTACCGTTTTGTGTGTTATAACCATAAAAACTAAATTCATTCATTTTACCACAATACTCATTAAACCAGTCAACGTTAGGTATTTTTGTAAGTTTCCGTCAGTAAATTCATTCATTATCGGGTTAATTACTTTTGTCAAATCATTATAGTCATTATTATTCAAATATACTTCTAAACTTTCTTTCAATTCATCATACTCTCTATTCAATGCATACAATTCTGTTACTTTCTCCACATACAATTCTCTACTTAAATTCTCTCATTATGACACCCAATCACACTCTTAAAATTACTCCAGACAGAGGGTACAAAATTACACAACAAAAAGAAACACCTCAATTCATCTATCAATACGGGACTCTTGCCCTTCTTCAACAACACTTGTGAACACATTAAATCATCATAAACATCATAAATATAAGGGGAAAATTTACCCTCTGTCCCCACTCTACGACAACATTATTTTTCCGCTCTCTCTCTAACTCATTAACACACATTAACATCTCATAATCACATTCCACCAACTCATCAGTACTCTCATTCTTTATTTTTACCGTATCAGTCTCCGATACTAATTCTTCAAATACATTACTATACTCAATATTATTATTCTCATTATTTTCAACATTATTGTTATCATTTATTAACTCTTTCTCTGGTATCATATTTTTACATTTGTCACTACAATTTTCATTTGTTTTATTTCTGTTTATACTTATCACCTGTACTCCATTCGCTCCACACTCTGTTCTGATTTACACAAACTAGATCTTATTATTTCGTTATTATTTTCAACATGTTTATTCATTTCTTGAATCTCATATTTCAACTCATTAATATCCCTACTTTGTCTGTCTAATTTTATGTCGTTACTGTCAAAACGACTATCAAATTTATTACTCATTTTTTCTAATAATTTATTATTCATTTTTTCTAATTGATTAAGTATAATACTCAACATATCATTATCTTGTATTAGAGACATGTTTAAAGTTTATTTATACACCACTTTTTATATATAGAACCACTTTTTTTCCTATAATCAAACGCCTAATACTACTGTGACACAACACAAACATAACCTACGTAAATATGTGCGATACAATTTTTATACATTCGTCATTACCACATCCTATTTTCTGTGCATTAAAATAGGTCTATCCCGTATAAATAAAATTAAACGAAAATCCTGGCAGCACGTCGCCAATGTGATGTTAAAAAATACACCGAAATATATTAAATACATAAAATTCACTACCAGGACTTACCTGTACGTAATCACAACTACTTACCTATTTAAATTTTACCAGAAGACCAAGGTCGCCACGATTATTTTTTATAGGTAAAATATCGAAAACCTTTACACTCCACCTTAAATAAAAGGACAATTTTGCTATCTGACCACACCCAATTAATAATTCAGAAAGATTCCGGAACGTTTAGACGAATTTCGCAACACTGAAATGAGAACGTGGTAATGACGAAATAACTTAGGCTAACACATGTTCAAAGTAAACTAAATTGCTTTAATGAATTAAGTCAATTTTCATTATTATTAGTACAAGAGAATTAGTTATAATTAATTATTATCGTTACCAGAATTAGAGTGCTACAAAACCAAATTTGAATTACATTTAACTATTCTTACATCTAAGGCAGCCCACTCTGCTCACGCACGCTTCCATACATTTTTTATACATTACCCTTATTTATTAAATTTTATATATTCCGTAATTGTTATACGAGATAACCGTCCACGAACGCGTTGCCGGCCGAACATGTGCTTATTCCCGCAACTTCAAGGTCCGTACTTTATCACTTTAATTCCCCCACATCACTGTACCGATTTTTGACTGCGATATGTCTATTAATTTCTGGGGTCCCGGTCGGTGCTATTGAATTAATTACATTTATAACACCACCGACCGGCCCTAAACAAAACTGTAAGCGTCTGTATCTGGAGTCGGCTTCTATTGGACTGCTTAGCGTCTCTGCCTAATGTAGACTGTGTTTGGGCGGTAGGAAGCTGCCGTTCACTGCCACCTGATTTTCGTCGTCGTTCAAGATGGATTTGTTGTGGCGTATGAGCTCTATGCATGAAACATAGTGTTTTTTGTGTGGTAACCGTGGACGATATTTGTTAAGCACTGTTGACGTCACTAAAAGTGGGCGGTCCTTAGCGGCATTTCCTGCGGATCGGCTAAGGAGACGATGAATAAAATCGTACCCCAGGCATCTTGGTTTTCGTATGACGGCGTCATTCCGAGCGCGTACTTGTACTGCGCGTGAGTGCGTGGTCACATTTATGCAAAGTTCTGAGAAATTTTAGGGTGGTGCAAATTCCTTGACTGGTTACACAACAGAAATTGCGCCTTGCTGCTTTGTTCTCACTGCTTCTTACCACGTGTTCTGTTATAATGGAAATAACGTTTGTCGTAAAATAATACTTTCACAATATTTTTATAAAATCCCGAAAAAAATGAAATAAATAAAATACAAAAGCCCCATACCCGCAATAAATGAAATTACCCAATTTGACACGTTACAATACCCCCCCCCCAATGAGAATTCTGCTGTCCCAGAACAGAAGAAATCTCATTGATAAACCCCGAAGCGGACCGGTGAGGAACTGGTGCCAACAACCCCCTTGTTCTTACTCTTCATGGGTACACGACCCCCTGGCTTGGCGACCATGGGACGCATCTGAACGAGATCACTGGACTTCTCCATAAGAGACCCCAACACCGAAAAATCGAACAGACAAGTACCACAGCACACCTCACCTTCTAACATGCTACCCCCCCAAAATCCTCAATCCCTGGCTCAGATTATGCCAGATCCTCCACCGATATGTTTCCCCTTATATGCAAGCTGGGCTGCCTTTAGCAGATACTGAGCTCACACACACTCACATTACATATTGACATCACATATAAAATTGAAAAATTTTCAAAAGTTATTTAACTGGCAACCCATTGGTTGTTTTCAGGTAAAATCGATTCATAAATTTGGCATAAATTTTAAAATATTCTCTTCCTTATTTTCTGTTTTATTTAAAATGAGTTAATGTAAACATTTCTTCTAATTAAGAGCATCTTTAACCTAACATGTGGTCACTTAGAATCTAACAATACAAGTCAATACAATAAATCAATAAAATAAACATGGTTAGTACACAAACAATAAAATAATCAAAGCTTAAAAATATTCATTAGCTGGCAGGCAAAAATCAAGATTTTTTTTTTTTAAATATTTCCAAAAAATTTAAAATTCAAAGAAAAATTTAAATATATTAAAATGTTTCCTGTACATATAGAAATTATTTAATATTTGTGTAAATTGATCAGAAAAAACAAAAGTTAAATTGACTTCCTTCTTCAACAAGCTTAGTATGTATATGACCTCATCAGCTGATCCCAACTAGGTCAAGTCCACAACCTTGACCCACATATGTTATGTACAAGTTCTATATGAAAATACATCTAACATCTGTAACATCCTAACTTGAAACACAAAAACATAATAAAATAAAACATTAAAAATAACAAATCTTATTATAAATCATGATTAAATTGACATTTAAATTATTCAAAATAAACAATTCTTGATTTTTCATTATTTCCACATTCTATCAAAATTTTGTCACTGGTTGTAAATTAAAAAATTTTATATTTTTATTATAAACCTCTCTCTTTATTTAACAATCTTATTCTCCATTACTGTGGGTGACTCAATTATTTATCTCATTTAATATACTACTGGATCTGTGTACGTCTATAATCTTTCTCCCTCTGACTCTAGCCTCTAACAACTTCAACTCCCATGACACCCATCTCTATCAAAATATCTATCAAACACTCTCTAAACCCAACTTATCATTAAACTCAAATCGCCACCTTGTCTCGATATATAAAAAAAAAATACTCTCTAACCCTTTGTACATAGGATACGTGTTCCTCCCCCCCAAAAAACTCATTTCCCTTATCTGCCCCCCTGGATTCTACCTAAGGCGGCCCTGTCCCCCTAAATCGGTCCCAATCCCGTCCCAACTTATCATTATGTTGCGGACTCCTACATTACACTACCCCATACTACAAAATTGCCATCCCCAAAATCTCAATCTTATTACCTCACTACAACTACAACAAAATAACATCATTAATTATAAACATCAATACATCACTCAAAACTCTACATATATTCTCCACAACTACTGTGTCAACATCAATACTTCTTGAAACTCTATAATATACATTACTTCAAAACAACATTACATGATATTCATCTCTACCATTTCAGCTCTAACTTTGACTTCAATTTGGACTGATCTATATGTCCCATAAAATATTCATCACCCAAAACTATCTGTTATTAGCTTTCACAAATTGTTACTTTATTTCTAACTTTATTAAATTACTTTTCTCATTACTTTAAAATAGCATCTGTAATACATTAAAACATTACATTAAACATTAATTACCTGGAACAATTATAACCAATATACCAGTGACATTGTATTGCTGATCAGCTGATCTCCTAACACAATGAAAACACATCTCAAAATTGAACAAATTACATGAAATATATATATTTATCAGTACTTACTTCTACCCTCATTGTTTCCCCTCTCTCTGATTCTGATACTTTGTGTTAACTGCCTGCCAGATGGTTAGTTTAAAAAATACACACATAATGAAAACACATATTTTTATCAATACCTATATCTACCGTACAACAATAAAATAATACATTTAAAATTATGGAATGAACACCTTATATTGAATGTCTGAGCAGCTAGTTATTTAAACAGAGCACAAGCATTTTTATTGGATCAGATTTGGATTAGCAAACTTATTATGCTGTACAATTTAAATTCGTGACTCACTTGAGTCACCTCCCATCCACACACTCTATTTTCCAAATTTATTATTAATAATTGGTATATATCAACTTTTAATTATTATTAAAATTTTTTAATTATCATTTTATTGAACACAATTATTTCCAATAATCTCACTATTGAATTAAAATCTTAGTTACACCAGTAAACATTTTTATTATACATGATTCATACTGTAAAAGTTCTGTACTTACAGTCCATTTAACATGATATACACAAAACATATTCACCATACCACATTACTTTCACCTCACCTCTGAAACATTTAACACAAACATTAATTTAAATCAAACAATTTAGCCATCTATTACCAAATTTCCAAATCTCGTAAAATAAATTGAATTCATTTAAAGAATTTAATTAATTAGCATTTACATAATCACTCAAAATATTTAAAACATATCAAACTGGTTTGCTTAAATTAATTACTGAAAATACAAATTCCATTATTATTGTTTGCCATTATACAAATTAGCCAATTACTGTTTCCAAAATTAATGTTATTATTTATTTAAATTGCAAAGTATTAATTTTATTATTATCACTTACCTATATACATACATTGTTTAGCTGACCTTCTACAATACACATAAATAAATGCACTACAATTATTTACACACTTTAGTTATCAACTGTTCTGTTTTTCCGCACTTCATTGTCCACATCTGCCATGTCAGAACCATAAAACATAATGTTTATCACTGTCTTTTATTGTTTTATAGTCTAACCTCCATCGTCCCAGATTAACCTTGGTTTTACATAACATCGTTCAATTTCATTCACACACAAATTACCGTTTTGTGTGTTATAACCATAAAAACTAAATTCATTCATTTTACCACAATACTCATTAAACCAGTCAACGTTAGGTATTTTTGTTAAGTTTCCGTCAGTAAATTCATTCATTATCGGGTTAATTACTTTTGTCAAATCATTATAGTCATTATTATTCAAATATACTTCTAAACTTTCTTTCAATTCATCATACTCTCTATTCAATGCATACAATTCTGTTACTTTCTCCACATACAATTCTCTACTTAAATTTCTCTCATTATGACACCCAATCACACTCTTAAAATTACTCCAGACAGAGGGTACAAAATTACACAACAAAAAGAAACACCTCAATTCATCTATCAATACGGGACTCTTGCCCTTCTTCAACAACACTTGTGAACACATTAAATCATCATAAACATCATAAATAATAAGGGGAAAATTTACCCTCTGTCCCCACTCTACGACAACATTATTTTTCCGCTCTCTCTCTAACTCATTAACACACATTAACATCTCATAATCACATTCCACCAACTCATCAGTACTCTCATTCTTTATTTTTACCGTATCAGTCTCCGATACTAATTCTTCAAATACATTACTATACTCAATATTATTATTCTCATTATTTTCAACATTATTGTTATCATTTATTAACTCTTTCTCTGGTATCATATTTTTACATTTGTCACTACAATTTTCATTTGTTTTATTTCTGTTTATACTTATCACCTGTACTCCCATTCGCTCCACACTCTGTTCTGATTTACACAAACTAGATCTTATTATTTCGTTATTATTTTCAACATGTTTATTCATTTCTTGAATCTCATATTTCAACTCATTAATATCCCTACTTTGTCTGTCTAATTTTATGTCGTTACTGTCAAAACGACTATCAAATTTATTACTCATTTTTTCTAATAATTTATTATTCATTTTTTCTAATTGATTAAGTATAATACTCAACATATCATTATCTTGTATTAGAGACATGTTTAAAGTTTATTTATACACCACTTTTTATATATAGAACCACTTTTTTCCTATAATCAAACGCCTAATACTACTGTGACACAACACAAACATAACCTACGTAAATATGTGCGATACAATTTTTATACATTCGTCATTACCACATCCTATTTTCTGTGCATTAAAATAGGTCTATCCCGTATAAATAAAATTAAACGAAAATCCTGGCAGCACGTCGCCAATGTGATGTTAAAAAATACACCGAAATATATTAAATACATAAAATTCACTACCAGGACTTACCTGTACGTAATCACAACTACTTACCTATTTAAATTTTACCAGAAGACCAAGGTCGCCACGATTATTTTTTATAGGTAAAATATCGAAAACCTTTACACTCCACCTTAAATAAAAGGACAATTTTGCTATCTGACCACACCCAATTAATAATTCAGAAAGATTCCGGAACGTTTAGACGAATTTCGCAACACTGAAATGAGAACATGGTAATGACGAAATAACTTAGGCTAACACATGTTCAAAGTAAACTAAATTGCTTTAATGAATTAAGTCAATTTTCATTATTATTAGTACAAGAGAATTAGTTATAATTAATTATTATCGTTACCAGAATTAGAGTGCTACAAAACCAAATTTGAATTACATTTAACTATTCTTACATCTAAGGCAGCCCACTCTGCTCACGCACGCTTCCATACATTTTTTATACATTACCCTTATTTATTAAATTTTATATATTCCGTAATTGTTATACGAGATAACCGTCCACGAACGCGTTGCCGGCCGAACATGTGCTTATTCCCGCAACTTCAAGGTCCGTACTTTATCACTTTAATTCCCCCACATCACTGTACCGATTTTTGACTGCGATATGTCTATTAATTTCTGGGGTCCCGGTCGGTGCTATTGAATTAATTACATTTTATAACACCACCGACCGGGCCCTAAACAAAACTGTAAGCGTCTGTATCTGGAGTCGGCTTCTATTGGACTGCTTAGCGTCTCTGCCTAATGTAGACTGTGTTTGGGCGGTAGGAAGCTGCCGTTCACTGCCACCTGATTTTCGTCATCGTTCAAGATGGATTTGTTGTGGCGTATGAGCTCTATGCATGAAACATAGTGTTTTTTGTGTGGTAACCGTGGACGATATTTGTTAAGCACTGTTGACGTCACTAAAAGTGGGCGGTCCTTAGCGGCATTTCCTGCGGATCGGCTAAGGAGACGATGAATAAAATCGTACCCCAGGCATCTTGGTTTTCGTATGACGGCGTCATTCCGAGCGCGTACTTGTACTGCGCGTGAGTGCGTGGTCACATTTATGCAAAGTTCTGAGAAATTTTAGGGTGGTGCAAATTCCTTGACTGGTTACACAACAGAAATTGCGCCTTGCTGCTTTGTTCTCACTGCTTCTTACCACGTGTTCTGTTATAATGGAAATAACGTTTGTCGTAAAATAATACTTTCACAATATTTTTATAAAATCCCGGAAAAAATGAAATAAATAAAATACAAATGCCCCATACCCGCAATAAATGAAATTACCCAATTTTGACACGTTACAATACCCCCCCAATGAGAATTCTGCTGTCCAGAACAGAAGAAATCTCATTGATAAACCCCGAAGCGGACCGGTGAGGAACTGGTGCCAACAACCCCCTTGTTCTTACTCTTCATGGGTACACGACCCCCTGGCTTGGCGACCATGGACGCATCTGAACGAGATCACTGGACTTCTCCATAAGAGACCCCAACACCGAAAAATCGAACAGACAAGTACCACAGCACACCTCACCTTCTAACATGCTACCCCCCAAAATCCTCAATCCCTGGCTCAGATTATGCCAGATCCTCCACCGATATGTTTCCCCTTATATGCAAGCTGGGCTGCCTTTAGCAGATACTGAGCTCACACACACTCACATTACATATTGACATCACATATAAAATTGAAAAATTTTCAAAAGTTATTTAACTGGCAACCCATTGGTTGTTTTCAGGTAAAATCGATTCATAAATTTGGCATAAATTTTAAAATATTCTCTTCCTTATTTTCTGTTTTATTTAAAATGAGTTAATGTAAACATTTCTTCTAATTAAGAGCATCTTTAACCTAACATGTGGTCACTTAGAATCTAACAATACAAGTCAATACAATAAATCAATAAAATAAACATGGTTAGTACACAAACAATAAAATAATCAAAGCTTAAAAATATTCATTAGCTGGCAGGCAAAAATCAAGATTTTTTTTTTTTTTTCAAAAATATTTTCCAAAAAATTTTAAAATTCAAAGAAAAATTTAAATTTATTAAAATGTTTCCTTTACATATAGAAATTATTTAATATTTGTGTAAATTGATCAGAAAAAACAAAAGTTAAATTGACTTCCTTCTTCAACAAGCTTAGTATGTATATGACCTCATCAGCTGATCCCAACTAGGTCAAGTCCACAACCTTGACCCACATATGTTATGTACAAGTTCTATATGAAAATACATCTAACATCTGTAACATCCTAACTTGAAACACAAAAACATAATAAAATAAAACATTAAAAATAACAAAATATTATTATAAATCATGATTAAATTGACATTTAAATTATTCAAAATAAACAATTCTTAATTTTACATTATTTCCACATTCTATCAAAATTTTGTCACTGGTTGTAAATTAAAAAATTTTATATTTTTATTATAAACCTCTCTCTTTATTTAACAATCTTATTCTCCATTACTGTGGGTGACTCAATTATTTATCTCATTTAACATACTACTGGATCTGTGTACGTCTATAATCTTTCTCCCTCTGACTCTAACCTCTAACAACTTCAACTCCCATGACACCCATCTCTATCAAAATATCTATCAAACACTCTCTAAACCCAACTTATCATTAAACTTAAATCGCCACCTTCTCTCGATATATAAAAAAAAATACTCTCTAACCCTTTGTACATAGGATACGTGTTCCTCCCCCCCAAAAAACTCATTTCCCTTATCTGGCCCCTGGATTCTACCTAAGGCGGCCCCGTCCCCCTAAATCGGTCCCAATCCCGTCCCAACTTATCATTATGTTGCGGACTCCTACATTACACTACCCCATACTACAAAATTGCCATCCCCAAAATCTCAATCTTATTACCTCACTACAACTACAACAAAATAACATCATTAATTATAAACATCAATACATCACTCAAAACTCTACATATATTCTCCACAACTACTGTGTCAACATCAATACTTCTTGAAACTCTATAATATACATTACTTCAAAACAACATTACATGATATTCATCTCTACCATTTCAGCTCTAACTTTGACTTCAATTTGGACTGATCTATATGTCCCATAAAATATTCATCACCCAAAACTATCTGTTATTAGCTTTCACAAATTGTTACTTTATTTCTAACTTTATTAAATTACTTTTCTCATTACTTTAAAATAGCATCTGTAATACATTAAAACATTACATTAAACATTAATTACCTGGAACAATTATAACCAATATACCAGTGACATTTTATTGCTGATCAGCTGATCTCCTAACACAATGAAAACACATCTCAAAATTGAACAAATTACATGAAATATATATATTTATCAGTACTTACTTCTACCCTCATTGTTTCCCCTCTCTCTGATTCTGATACTTTGTGTTAACTGCCTGCCAGATGGTTAGTTTAAAAAATACACACATAATGAAAACACATATTTTTATCAATACCTATATCTACCGTACAACAATAAAATAATACATTTAAAATTATGGAATGAACACCTTATATTGAATGTCTGAGCAGCTAGTTATTTAAACAGAGCACAAGCATTTTTATTGGATCAGATTTGGATTAGCAAACTTATTATGCTGTAAAATTTAAATTCGTGACTCACTTGAGTCACCTCCCATCCACACACTCTATTTTCCAAATTTATTATTAATAATTGGTATATATCAACTTTTAATTATTATTAAAATTTTTTAATTATCATTTTATTGAACACAATTATTTCCAATAATCTCACTATTGAATTAAAATCTTAGTTACACCAGTAAACATTTTTATTATACATGATTCATACTGTAAAAGTTCTGTACTTACAGTCCATTTAACATGATATACACAAAACATATTCACCATACCACATTACTTTCACCTCACCTCTGAAACATTTAACACAAACATTAATTTAAATCAAACAATTTAGCCATCTATTACCAAATTTCCAAATCTCGTAAAATAAATTGAATTCATTTAAAGAATTTAATTAATTAGCATTTACATAATCACTCAAATTATTTAAAACATATCAAACTGGTTTGCTTAAATTAATTACTGAAAATACAAATTCCATTATTATTGTTTGCCATTATACAAATTAGCCAATTACTGTTTCCAAAATTAATGTTATTATTTATTTAAATTGCAAAGTATTAATTTTATTATTATCACTTACCTATATACATACATTGTTTAGCTGACCTTCTACAATACACATAAATAAATGCACTACAATTATTTACACACTTTAGTTATCAACTGTTCCGTTTTTCCGCACTTCATTGTCCACATCTGCCATGTCAGAACCATAAAACATAATGTTTATCACTGTCTTTTATTGTTTTATAGTCTAACCTCCATCGTCCCAGATTAACCTTGGTTTTACATAACATCGTTCAATTTCATTCACACACAAATTACCGTTTTGTGTGTTATAACCATAAAAACTAAATTCATTCATTTTACCACAATACTCATTAAACCAGTCAACGTTAGGTATTTTTGTTAAGTTTCCGTCAGTAAATTCATTCATTATCGGGTTAATTACTTTTGTCAAATCATTATAGTCATTATTATTCAAATATACTTCTAAACTTTCTTTCAATTCATCATACTCTCTATTCAATGCATACAATTCTGTTACTTTCTCCACATACAATTCTCTACTTAAATCTCTCTCATTATGACACCCAATCACACTCTTAAAATTACTCCAGACAGAGGGTACAAAATTACACAACAAAAAGAAACACCTCAATTCATCTATCAATACGGGACTCTTGCCCTTCTTCAACAACACTTGTGAACACATTAAATCATCATAAACATCATAAATAATAAGGGGAAAATTTGCCCTCTGTCCCCACTCTACGACAACATTATTTTTCCGCTCTCTCTCTAACTCATTAACACACATTAACATCTCATAATCACATTCCACCAACTCATCAGTACTCTCATTCTTTATTTTTACCGTATCAGTCTCCGATACTAATTCTTCATATACATTACTATACTCAATATTATTATTCTCATTATTTTCAACATTATTGTTATCATTTATTAACTCTTTCTCTGGTATCATATTTTTACATTTGTCACTACAATTTTCATTTGTTTTATTTCTGTTTATACTTATCACCTGTACTCCCATTCGCTCCACACTCTGTTCTAATTTACACAAACTAGATCTTATTATTTCGTTATTATTTTCAACATGTTTATTCATTTCTTGAATCTCATATTTCAACTCATTAATATCCCTACTTTGTCTGTCTAATTTTATGTCATTACTGTCAAAACGACTATCAAATTTATTACTCATTTTTTCTAATAATTTATTATTCATTTTTTCTAATTGATTAAGTATAATACTCAACATATCATTATCTTGTATTAGAGACATGTTTAAAGTTTATTTATACACCACTTTTTATATATAGAACCACTTTTTTCCTATAATCAAACGCCTAATACTACTGTGACTCACAACACAAACATAACCTACGTAAATATGTGCGATACAATTTTTATACATTCGTCATTACCACATCCTATTTTCTGTGCATTAAAATAGGTCTATCCCGTATAAATAAAATTAAACGAAAATCCTGGCAGCGCGTCGCCAATGTGATGTTAAAAAATACGCCGAAATATATTAAATACATAAAATTCACTACCAGGACTTACCTGTACGTAATCACAACTACTTACCTATTTAAATTTTACCAGAAGACCAAGGTCGCCACGATTATTTTTTATAGGTAAAATATCGAAAACCTTTACACTCCACCTTAAATAAAAGGACAATTTTGCTATCTGACCACACCCAATTATAAATTCAGAAAGATTCCGGAACGTTTAGACGAATTTCGCAACACAGAAATGAGAACGTGGTAATGACGAAATAACTTAGGCTAACACATGTTCAAAGTAAACTAAATTGCTTTGATGAATTAAGTCAATTTTCATTATTATTAGTACAAGAGAATTAGTTATAATTAATTATTATAGTTACCAGAATTAGAGTGCTACAAAACCAAATTTGAATTACATTTAACTATTCTTACATCTAAGGCAGCCCACTCTGCTCACGCACGCTTCCATACATTTTTTATACATTACCCTTGATTTATTAAATTTTATATATTCCGTAATTGTTATACGAGATACCCGTCCACGAACGCGTTGCCGGCCGAACATGTGCTTATTCCCGCAACTTCAAGGTCCGTACTTTATCACTTTAATTCCCCCACATCACTGTACCGATTTTTGACTGCGATATGTCTATTAATTTCTGGGGTCCCGATCGGTCCTATTGAATTAATTACATTTTATAACACCACCGACCGGGCCCTAAAGAAAACTGTAAGCGTCTGTATCTGGAGTCGGCTTCTATTGGACTGCTTAGCGTCTCTGCCTAATGTAGACTGTGTTTGGGTGGTAGGAAGCTGCCGTTCACTGCCACCTGATTTTCGTCGTCGTTCAAGATGGATTTGTTGTGGCGTATGAGCTCTATGCATGAAACATAGTGTGTTTTTTGTGTGGTAACCGTGGACGATATTTGTTAAGCACTGTTGACGTCACTAAAAGTGGGCGGTCCTTAGCGGCATTTCCTGCGGATCGGCTAAGGAGACGATGAATAAAATCGTTCCCCAGGCATCTTGGTTTTCGTATGACGGCGTCATTCTGAGCGCGTACTTGTACTGCGCGTGAGTGCGTGGTCACATTTATGCAAAGTTCTGAGAAATTTTATGGTGGTGCAAATTCCTTGACTGGTTACACAACAGAAATTGCACCTTGCTGCTTTGTTCTCACTGCTTCTTACCACGTGTTCTGTTATAATGGAAATAACGTTTGTCGTAAAATAATACTTTCACAATATTTTTATAAAATCCCGAAAAAAATGAAATAAATAAAATACAAATGCCCCATACCCGCAATAAATGAAATTACCCAATTTTGACACGTTACAATACCCCCCCAATGAGAATTCTGCTGTCCAGAACAGAAGAAATCTCATTGATAAACCCCGAAGCGGACCGGTGAGGAACTGGTGCCAACAACCCCCTTGTTCGTACTCTTCATGGGTACACGACCCCCCTGGCTCGGCGACCATGGACGCATCTGAACGAGATCACTGGACTTCTCCGTAAGAGACCCCAACACCGAAAAATCGAACAGACAAGTACCACAGCACACCTCACCTTCTAACATGCTACCCCCCAAAATCCTCAATCCCTGGCTCAGATTACGCCAGATCCTCCACCGATATGTTCCCCTTATATGCAAGCTGGGCTGCCTTTAGCAGATACTGAGCTCACACACACTCACATTACATATTGACATCACATATCATAAAATTGAAAAATTTTCAAAAGTTATTTAACTGGCAACCCATTGGTTGTTTTCAGGTAAAATCGATTCATAAATTTGGCATAAATTTTAAAATATTCTCTTCCTTATTTTCTGTTTTATTTAAAATGAGTTAATGTAAACATTTCTTCTAATTAAGAGCATCCTTAACCTAACATGTGGTCACTTAGAATCTAACAATACAAGTCAATACAATAAATCAATAAAATAAACATGGTTAGTACACAAACAATAAAATAATCAAAGCTTAAAAATATTCATTAGCTGGCAGGCAAAAATCAAGATTTTTTTTTTTTTTTCAAAAATATTTTCCAAAAAATTTTAAAATTCAAAGAAAAATTTAAATTTATTAAAATGTTTCCTTTACATATAGAAATTATTTAATATTTGTGTAAATTGATCAGAAAAAACAAAAGTTAAATTGACTTCCTTCTTCAACAAGCTTAGTATGTATATGACCTCATCAGCTGATCCCAACTAGGTCAAGTCCACAACCTTGACCCACATATGTTATGTACAAGTTCTATATGAAAATACATCTAACATCTGTAACATCCTAACTTGAAACACAAAAACATAATAAAATAAAACATTTAAAATAACAAAATATTATTATAAATCATGATTAAATTGACATTTAAATTATTCAAAATAAACAATTCTTGATTTTTCATTATTTCCACATTCTATCAAAATTTTGTCACTGGTTGTAAATTAAAAAATTTTATATTTTTATTATAAACCTCTCTCTTTATTTAACAATCTTATTCTCCATTACTGTGGGTGACTCAATTATTTATCTCATTTAATATACTACTGGATCTGTGTACATCTATAATCTTTCTCCCTCTGACTCTAACCTCTAACAACTTCAACTCCCATGACACCCATCTCTATCAAAATATCTATCAAACACTCTCTAAACCCAACTTATCATTAAACTCAAATCGCCACCTTCTCTCGATATATAAAAAAAAATACTCTCTAACCCTTTGTACATAGGATACGTGTTCCTCCCCCCCAAAAAACTCATTTCCCTTATCTGGCCCCTGGATTCTACCTAAGGGGGCCCCGTCCCCCTAAATCGGTCCCAATCCCGTCCCAACTTATCATTATGTTGCGGACTCCTACATTACACTACCCCATACTACAAAATTGCCATCCCCAAAATCTCAATCTTATTACCTCACTACAACTACAACAAAATAACATCATTAATTATAAACATCAATACATCACTCAAAACTCTACATATATTCTCCACAACTACTGTGTCAACATCAATACTTCTTGAAACTCTATAATATACATTACTTCAAAACAACATTACATGATATTCATCTCTACCATTTCAGCTCTAACTTTGACTTCAATTTGGACTGATCTATATGTCCCATAAAATATTCATCACCCAAAACTATCTGTTATTAGCTTTCACAAATTGTTACTTTATTTCTAACTTTATTAAATTACTTTTCTCATTACTTTAAAATAGCATCTGTAATACATTAAAACATTACATTAAACATTAATTACCTGGAACAATTATAACCAATATACCAGTGACATTTTATTGCTGATCAGCTGATCTCCTAACACAATGAAAACACATCTCAAAATTGAACAAATTACATGAAATATATATATTTATCAGTACTTACTTCTACCCTCATTGTTTCCCCTCTCTCTGATTCTGATACTTTGTGTTAACTGCCTGCCAGATGGTTAGTTTAAAAAATACACACATAATGAAAACACATATTTTTATCAATACCTATATCTACCGTACAACAATAAAATAATACATTTAAAATTATGGAATGAACACCTTATATTGAATGTCTGAGCAGCTAGTTATTTAAACAGAGCACAAGCATTTTTATTGGATCAGATTTGGATTAGCAAACTTATTATGCTGTAAAATTTAAATTCGTGACTCACTTGAGTCACCTCCCATCCACACACTCTATTTTCCAAATTTATTATTAATAATTGGTATATATCAACTTTTAATTATTATTAAAATTTTTTAATTATCATTTTATTGAACACAATTATTTCCAATAATCTCACTATTGAATTAAAATCTTAGTTACACCAGTAAACATTTTTATTATACATGATTCATACTGTAAAAGTTCTGTACTTACAGTCCATTTAACATGATATACACAAAACATATTCACCATACCACATTACTTTCACCTCACCTCTGAAACATTTAACACAAACATTAATTTAAATCAAACAATTTAGCCATCTATTACCAAATTTCCAAATCTCGTAAAATAAATTGAATTCATTTAAAGAATTTAATTAATTAGCATTTACATAATCACTCAAATTATTTAAAACATATCAAACTGGTTTGCTTAAATTAATTACTGAAAATACAAATTCCATTATTATTGTTTGCCATTATACAAATTAGCCAATTACTGTTTCCAAAATTAATGTTATTATTTATTTAAATTGCAAAGTATTAATTTTATTATTATCACTTACCTATATACATACATTGTTTAGCTGACCTTCTACAATACACATAAATAAATGCACTACAATTATTTACACACTTTAGTTATCAACTGTTCCGTTTTTCCGCACTTCATTGTCCACATCTGCCATGTCAGAACCATAAAACATAATGTTTATCACTGTCTTTTATTGTTTTATAGTCTAACCTCCATCGTCCCAGATTAACCTTGGTTTTACATAACATCGTTCAATTTCATTCACACACAAATTACCGTTTTGTGTGTTATAACCATAAAAACTAAATTCATTCATTTTACCACAATACTCATTAAACCAGTCAACGTTAGGTATTTTTGTTAAGTTTCCGTCAGTAAATTCATTCATTATCGGGTTAATTACTTTTGTCAAATCATTATAGTCATTGTTATTCAAATATACTTCTAAACTTTCTTTCAATTCATCATACTCTCTATTCAATGCATACAATTCTGTTACTTTCTCCACATACAATTCTCTACTTAAATCTCTCTCATTATGACACCCAATCACACTCTTAAAATTACTCCAGACAGAGGGTACAAAATTACACAACAAAAAGAAACACCTCAATTCATCTATCAATACGGGACTCTTGCCCTTCTTCAACAACACTTGTGAACACATTAAATCATCATAAACATCATAAATAATAAGGGGAAAATTTGCCCTCTGTCCCCACTCTACGACAACATTATTTTTCCGCTCTCTCTCTAACTCATTAACACACATTAACATCTCATAATCACATTCCACCAACTCATCAGTACTCTCATTCTTTATTTTTACCGTATCAGTCTCCGATACTAATTCTTCATATACATTACTATACTCAATATTATTATTCTCATTATTTTCAACATTATTGTTATCATTTATTAACTCTTTCTCTGGTATCATATTTTTACATTTGTCACTACAATTTTCATTTGTTTTATTTCTGTTTATACTTATCACCTGTACTCCCATTCGCTCCACACTCTGTTCTAATTTACACAAACTAGATCTTATTATTTCGTTATTATTTTCAACATGTTTATTCATTTCTTGAATCTCATATTTCAACTCATTAATATCCCTACTTTGTCTGTCTAATTTTATGTCATTACTGTCAAAACGACTATCAAATTTATTACTCATTTTTTCTAATAATTTATTATTCATTTTTTCTAATTGATTAAGTATAATACTCAACATATCATTATCTTGTATTAGAGACATGTTTAAAGTTTATTTATACACCACTTTTTATATATAGAACCACTTTTTTCCTATAATCAAACGCCTAATACTACTGTGACTCACAACACAAACATAACCTACGTAAATATGTGCGATACAATTTTTATACATTCGTCATTACCACATCCTATTTTCTGTGCATTAAAGTAGGTCTATCCCGTATAAATAAAATTAAACGAAAATCCTGGCAGCGCGTCGCCAATGTGATGTTAAAAAATACGCCGAAATATATTAAATACATAAAATTCACTACCAGGACTTACCTGTACGTAATCACAACTACTTACCTATTTAAATTTTACCAGAAGACCAAGGTCGCCACGATTATTTTTTATAGGTAAAATATCGAAAACCTTTACACTCCACCTTAAATAAAAGGACAATTTTGCTATCTGACCACACCCAATTAATAATTCAGAAAGATTCCGGAACGTTTAGACGAATTTCGCAACACAGAAATGAGAACGTGGTAATGACGAAATAACTTAGGCTAACACATGTTCAAAGTAAACTAAATTGCTTTGATGAATTAAGTCAATTTTCATTATTATTAGTACAAGAGAATTAGTTATAATTAATTATTATAGTTACCAGAATTAGAGTGCTACAAAACCAAATTTGAATTACATTTAACTATTCTTACATCTAAGGCAGCCCACTCTGCTCACGCACGCTTCCATACATTTTTTATACATTACCCTTGATTTATTAAATTTTATATATTCCGTAATTGTTATACGAGATACCCGTCCACGAACGCGTTGCCGGCCGAACACGTGCTTATTCCCGCAACTTCAAGGTCCGTACTTTATCACTTTAATTCCCCCACATCACTGTACCGATTTTTGACTGCGATATGTCTATTAATTTCTGGGGTCCCGATCGGTCCTATTGAATTAATTACATTTTATAACACCACCGACCGGGCTCTAAAGAAAACTGTAAGCGTCTGTATCTGGAGTCGGCTTCTATTGGACTGCTTAGCGTCTCTGCCTAATGCAGACTGTGTTTGGGTGGTAGGAAGCTGCCGTTCACTGCCACCTGATTTTCGTCGTCGTTCAAGATGGATTTGTTGTGGCGTATGAGCTCTATGCATGAAACATAGTGTGTTTTTTGTGTGGTAACCGTGGACGATATTTGTTAAGCACTGTTGACGTCACTAAAAGTGGGCGGTCCTTAGCGGCATTTCCTGCGGATCGGCTAAGGAGACGATGAATAAAATCGTTCCCCAGGCATCTTGGTTTTCGTATGACGGCGTCATTCCGAGCGCGTACTTGTACTGCGCGTGAGTGCGTGGTCACATTTATGCAAAGTTCTGAGAAATTTTATGGTGGTGCAAATTCCTTGACTGGTTACACAACAGAAATTGCGCCTTGCTGCTTTGTTCTCACTGCTTCTTACCACGTGTTCTGTTATAATGGAAATAACGTTTGTCGTAAAATAATACTTTCACAATATTTTTATAAAATCCCGAAAAAAATGAAATAAATAAAATACAAATGCCCCATACCCGCAATAAATGAAATTACCCAATTTTGACACGTTACAATACCCCCCCAATGAGAATTCTGCTGTCCAGAACAGAAGAAATCTCATTGATAAACCCCGAAGCGGACCGGTGAGGAACTGGTGCCAACAACCCCCTTGTTCGTACTCTTCATGGGTACACGACCCCCCTGGCTCGGCGACCATGGACGCATCTGAACGAGATCACTGGACTTCTCCGTAAGAGACCCCAACACCGAAAAATCGAACAGACAAGTACCACAGCACACCTCACCTTCTAACATGCTACCCCCCAAAATCCTCAATCCCTGGCTCAGATTACGCCAGATCCTCCACCGATATGTTCCCCTTATATGCAAGCTGGGCTGCCTTTAGCAGATACTGAGCTCACACACACTCACATTACATATTGACATCACATATCATAAAATTGAAAAATTTTCAAAAGTTATTTAACTGGCAACCCATTGGTTGTTTTCAGGTAAAATCGATTCATAAATTTGGCATAAATTTTAAAATATTCTCTTCCTTATTTTCTGTTTTATTTAAAATGAGTTAATGTAAACATTTCTTCTAATTAAGAGCATCCTTAACCTAACATGTGGTCACTTAGAATCTAACAATACAAGTCAATACAATAAATCAATAAAATAAACATGGTTAGTACACAAACAATAAAATAATCAAAGCTTAAAAATATTCATTAGCTGGCAGGCAAAAATCAAGATTTTTTTTTTTTTCAAAAATATTTTCCAAAAAATTTTAAAATTCAAAGAAAAATTTAAATTTATTAAAATGTTTCCTTTACATATAGAAATTATTTAATATTTGTGTAAATTGATCAGAAAAAAACAAAAGTTAAATTGACTTCCTTCTTCAACAAGCTTAGTATGTATATGACCTCATCAGCTGATCCCAACTAGGTCAAGTCCACAACCTTGACCCACATATGTTATGTACAAGTTCTATATGAAAATACATCTAACATCTGTAACATCCTAACTTGAAACACAAAAACATAATAAAATAAAACATTTAAAATAACAAAATATTATTATAAATCATGATTAAATTGACATTTAAATTATTCAAAATAAACAATTCTTGATTTTACATTATTTCCACATTCTATCAAAATTTTGTCACTGGTTGTAAATTAAAAAATTTTATATTTTTATTATAAACCTCTCTCTTTATTTAACAATCTTATTCTCCATTACTGTGGGTGACTCAATTATTTATCTCATTTAATATACTACTTGATCTGTGTACATCTATAATCTTTCTCCCTCTGACTCTAACCTCTAACAACTTCAACTCCCATGACACCCATCTCTATCAAAATATCTATCAAACACTCTCTAAACCCAACTTATCATTAAACTCAAATCGCCACCTTCTCTCGATATATAAAAAAAAATACTCTCTAACCCTTTGTACATAGGATACGTGTTCCCCCCCCAAAAACTCATTTCCCTTATCTGGCCCCTGGATTCTACCTAAGGTGGCCCCGTCCCCCTAAATCGGTCCCAATCCCGTCCCAACTTATCATTATGTTGCGGACTCCTACATTACACTACCCCATACTACAAAATTGCCATCCCCAAAATCTCAATCTTATTACCTCACTACAACTACAACAAAATAACATCATTAATTATAAACATCAATACATCACTCAAAACTCTACATATATTCTCCACAACTACTGTGTCAACATCAATACTTCTTGAAACTCTATAATATACATTACTTCAAAACAAAATTACATGATATTCATCTCTACCATTTCAGCTCTAACTTTGACTTCAATTTGGACTGATCTATATGTCCCATAAAATATTCATCACCCAAAACTATCTGTTATTAGCTTTCACAAATTGTTACTTTATTTCTAACTTTATTAAATTACTTTTCTCATTACTTTAAAATAGCATCTGTAATACATTAATACATTACATTAAACATTAATTACCTGGAACAATTATAACCAATATACCAGTGACATTTTATTGCTGATCAGCTGATCTCCTAACACAATGAAAACACATCTCAAAATTGAACAAATTACATGAAATATATATATTTATCAGTACTTCCTTCTACCCTCATTGTTTCCCCTCTCTCTGATTCTGATACTTTGTGTTAACTGCCTGCCAGATGGTTAGTTTAAAAAATACACACATAATGAAAACACATATTTTTATCAATACCTATATCTACCGTACAACAATAAAATAATACATTTAAAATTATGGAATGAACACCTTATATTGAATGTCTGAGCAGCTAGTTATTTAAACAGAGCACAAGCATTTTTATTGGATCAGATTTGGATTAGCAAACTTATTATGCTGTAAAATTTAAATTCGTGACTCACTTGAGTCACCTCCCATCCACACACTCTATTTTCCAAATTTATTATTAATAATTGGTATATATCAACTTTTAATTATTATTAAAATTTTTTAATTATCATTTTATTGAACACAATTATTTCCAATAATCTCACTATTGAATTAAAATCTTAGTTACACCAGTAAACATTTTTATTATACATGATTCATACTGTAAAAGTTCTGTACTTACAGTCCATTTAACATGATATACACAAAACATATTCACCATACCACATTACTTTCACCTCACCTCTGAAACATTTAACACAAACATTAATTTAAATCAAACAATTTAGCCATCTATTACCAAATTTCCAAATCTCGTAAAATAAATTGAATTCATTTAAAGAATTTAATTAATTAGCATTTACATAATCACTCAAAATATTTAAAACATATCAAACTGGTTTGCTTAAATTAATTACTGAAAATACAAATTCCATTATTATTGTTTGCCATTATACAAATTAGCCAATTACTGTTTCCAAAATTAATGTTATTATTTATTTAAATTGCAAAGTATTAATTTTATTATTATCACTTACCTATATACATACATTGTTTAGCTGACCTTCTACAATACACATAAATAAATGCACTACAATTATTTACACACTTTAGTTATCAACTGTTCCGTTTTTCCGCACTTCATTGTCCACATCTGCCATGTCAGAACCATAAAACATAATGTTTATCTCTGTCTTTTATTGTTTTATAGTCTAACCTCCATCGTCCCAGATTAACCTTGGTTTTACATAACATCGTTCAATTTCATTCACACACAAATTACCGTTTTGTGTGTTATAACCATAAAAACTAAATTCATTCATTTTACCACAATACTCATTAAACCAGTCAACGTTAGGTATTTTTGTTAAGTTTCCGTCAGTAAATTCATTCATTATCGGGTTAATTACTTTTGTCAAATCATTATAGTCATTATTATTCAAATATACTTCTAAACTTTCTTTCAATTCATCATACTCTCTATTCAATGCATACAATTCTGTTACTTTCTCCACATACAATTCTCTACTTAAATCTCTCTCATTATGACACCCAATCACACTCTTAAAATTACTCCAGACAGAGGGTACAAAATTACACAACAAAAAGAAACACCTCAATTCATCTATCAATACGGGACTCTTGCCCTTCTTCAACAACACTTGTGAACACATTAAATCATCATAAACATCATAAATAATAAGGGGAAAATTTGCCCTCTGTCCCCACTCTACGACAACATTATTTTTCCGCTCTCTCTCTAACTCATTAACACACATTAACATCTCATAATCACATTCCACCAACTCATCAGTACTCTCATTCTTTATTTTTACCGTATCAGTCTCCGATACTAATTCTTCATATACATTACTATACTCAATATTATTATTCTCATTATTTTCAACATTATTGTTATCATTTATTAACTCTTTCTCTGGTATCATATTTTTACATTTGTCACTACAATTTTCATTTGTTTTATTTCTGTTTATACTTATCACCTGTACTCCCATTCGCTCCACACTCTGTTCTAATTTACACAAACTAGATCTTATTATTTCGTTATTATTTTCAACATGTTTATTCATTTCTTGAATCTCATATTTCAACTCATTAATATCCCTACTTTGTCTGTCTAATTTTATGTCATTACTGTCAAAACGACTATCAAATTTATTACTCATTTTTTCTAATAATTTATTATTCATTTTTTCTAATTGATTAAGTATAATACTCAACATATCATTATCTTGTATTAGAGACATGTTTAAAGTTTATTTATACACCACTTTTTATATATAGAACCACTTTTTTCCTATAATCAAACGCCTAATACTACTGTGACTCACAACACAAACATAACCTACGTAAATATGTGCGATACAATTTTTATACATTCGTCATTACCACATCCTATTTTCTGTGCATTAAAATAGGTCTATCCCGTATAAATAAAATTAAACGAAAATCCTGGCAGCGCGTCGCCAATGTGATGTTAAAAAATACGCCGAAATATATTAAATACATAAAATTCACTACCAGGACTTACCTGTACGTAATCACAACTACTTACCTATTTAAATTTTACCAGAAGACCAAGGTCGCCACGATTATTTTTTATAGGTAAAATATCGAAAACCTTTACACTCCACCTTAAATAAAAGGACAATTTTGCTATCTGACCACACCCAATTAATAATTCAGAAAGATTCCGGAACGTTTAGACGAATTTCGCAACACAGAAATGAGAACGTGGTAATGACAAAATAACTTAGGCTAACACATGTTCAAAGTAAACTAAATTGCTTTGATGAATTAAGTCAATTTTCATTATTATTAGTACAAGAGAATTAGTTATAATTAATTATTATAGTTACCAGAATTAGAGTGCTACAAAACCAAATTTGAATTACATTTAACTATTCTTACATCTAAGGCAGCCCACTCTGCTCACGCACGCTTCCATACATTTTTTATACATTACCCTTGATTTATTAAATTTTATATATTCCGTAATTGTTATACGAGATACCCGTCCACGAACGCGTTGCCGGCCGAACACGTGCTTATTCCCGCAACTTCAAGGTCCGTACTTTATCACTTTAATTCCCCCACATCACTGTACCGATTTTTGACTGCGATATGTCTATTAATTTCTGGGGTCCCGATCGGTCCTATTGAATTAATTACATTTTATAACACCACCGACCGGGCCCTAAAGAAAACTGTAAGCGTCTGTATCTGGAGTCGGCTTCTATTGGACTGCTTAGCGTCTCTGCCTAATGCAGACTGTGTTTGGGTGGTAGGAAGCTGCCGTTCACTGCCACCTGATTTTCGTCGTCGTTCAAGATGGATTTGTTGTGGCGTATGAGCTCTATGCATGAAACATAGTGTGTTTTTTGTGTGGTAACCGTGGACGATATTTGTTAAGCACTGTTGACGTCACTAAAAGTGGGCGGTCCTTAGCGGCATTTCCTGCGGATCGGCTAAGGAGACGATGAATAAAATCGTTCCCCAGGCATCTTGGTTTTCGTATGACGGCGTCATTCCGAGCGTGTACTTGTACTGCGCGTGAGTGCGTGGTCACATTTATGCAAAGTTCTGAGAAATTTTATGGTGGTGCAAATTCCTTGACTGGTTACACAACAGAAATTGCGCCTTGCTGCTTTGTTCTCACTGCTTCTTACCACGTGTTCTGTTATAATGGAAATAACGTTTGTCGTAAAATAATACTTTCACAATATTTTTATAAAATCCCGAAAAAAATGAAATAAATAAAATACAAATGCCCCATACCCGCAATAAATGAAATTACCCAATTTTGACACGTTACAATACCCCCCCAATGAGAATTCTGCTGTCCAGAACAGAAGAAATCTCATTGATAAACCCCGAAGCGGACCGGTGAGGAACTGGTGCCAACAACCCCCTTGTTCGTACTCTTCATGGGTACACGACCCCCCTGGCTCGGCGACCATGGACGCATCTGAACGAGATCACTGGACTTCTCCGTAAGAGACCCCAACACCGAAAAATCGAACAGACAAGTACCACAGCACACCTCACCTTCTAACATGCTACCCCCCAAAATCCTCAATCCCTGGCTCAGATTACGCCAGATCCTCCACCGATATGTTTCCCCTTATATGCAAGCTGGGCTGCCTTTAGCAGATACTGAGCTCACACACACTCACATTACATATTGACATCACATATCATAAAATTGAAAAATTTTCAAAAGTTATTTAACTGGCAACCCATTGGTTGTTTTCAGGTAAAATCGATTCATAAATTTGGCATAAATTTTAAAATATTCTCTTCCTTATTTTCTGTTTTATTTAAAATGAGTTAATGTAAACATTTCTTCTAATTAAGAGCATCCTTAACCTAACATGTGGTCACTTAGAATCTAACAATACAAGTCAATACAATAAATCAATAAAATAAACATGGTTAGTACACAAACAATAAAATAATCAAAGCTTAAAAATATTCATTAGCTGGCAGGCAAAAATCAAGATTTTTTTTTTTTCAAAAATATTTTCCAAAAAATTTTAAAATTCAAAGAAAAATTTAAATTTATTAAAATGTTTCCTTTACATATAGAAATTATTTAATATTTGTGTAAATTGATCAGAAAAAAACAAAAGTTAAATTGACTTCCTTCTTCAACAAGCTTAGTATGTATATGACCTCATCAGCTGATCCCAACTAGGTCAAGTCCACAACCTTGACCCACATATGTTATGTACAAGTTCTATATGAAAATACATCTAACATCTGTAACATCCTAACTTGAAACACAAAAACATAATAAAATAAAACATTTAAAATAACAAAATATTATTATAAATCATGATTAAATTGACATTTAAATTATTCAAAATAAACAATTCTTGATTTTACATTATTTCCACATTCTATCAAAATTTTGTCACTGGTTGTAAATTAAAAAATTTTATATTTTTATTATAAACCTCTCTCTTTATTTAACAATCTTATTCTCCATTACTGTGGGTGACTCAATTATTTATCTCATTTAATATACTACTTGATCTGTGTACATCTATAATCTTTCTCCCTCTGACTCTAACCTCTAACAACTTCAACTCCCATGACACCCATCTCTATCAAAATATCTATCAAACACTCTCTAAACCCAACTTATCATTAAACTCAAATCGCCACCTTCTCTCGATATATAAAAAAAAATACTCTCTAACCCTTTGTACATAGGATACGTGTTCCCCCCCCAAAAACTCATTTCCCTTATCTGGCCCCTTGATTCTACCTAAGGCGGCCCCGTCCCCCTAAATCGGTCCCAATCCCGTCCCAACTTATCATTATGTTGCGGACTCCTACATTACACTACCCCATACTACAAAATTGCCATCCCCAAAATCTCAATCTTATTACCTCACTACAACTACAACAAAATAACATCATTAATTATAAACATCAATACATCACTCAAAACTCTACATATATTCTCCACAACTACTGTGTCAACATCAATACTTCTTGAAACTCTATAATATACATTACTTCAAAACAACATTACATGATATTCATCTCTACCATTTCAGCTCTAACTTTGACTTCAATTTGGACTGATCTATATGTCCCATAAAATATTCATCACCCAAAACTATCTGTTATTAGCTTTCACAAATTGTTACTTTATTTCTAACTTTATTAAATTACTTTTCTCATTACTTTAAAATAGCATCTGTAATACATTAATACATTACATTAAACATTAATTACCTGGAACAATTATAACCAATATACCAGTGACATTTTATTGCTGATCAGCTGATCTCCTAACACAATGAAAACACATCTCAAAATTGAACAAATTACATGAAATATATATATTTATCAGTACTTACTTCTACCCTCATTGTTTCCCCTCTCTCTGATTCTGATACTTTGTGTTAACTGCCTGCCAGATGGTTAGTTTAAAAAATACACACATAATGAAAACACATATTTTTATCAATACCTATATCTACCGTACAACAATAAAATAATACATTTAAAATTATGGAATGAACACCTTATATTGAATGTCTGAGCAGCTAGTTATTTAAACAGAGCACAAGCATTTTTATTGGATCAGATTTGGATTAGCAAACTTATTATGCTGTAAAATTTAAATTCGTGACTCACTTGAGTCACCTCCCATCCACACACTCTATTTTCCAAATTTATTATTAATAATTGGTATATATCAACTTTTAATTATTATTAAAATTTTTTAATTATCATTTTATTGAACACAATTATTTCCAATAATCTCACTATTGAATTAAAATCTTAGTTACACCAGTAAACATTTTTATTATACATGATTCATACTGTAAAAGTTCTGTACTTACAGTCCATTTAACATGATATACACAAAACATATTCACCATACCACATTACTTTCACCTCACCTCTGAAACATTTAACACAAACATTAATTTAAATCAAACAATTTAGCCATCTATTACCAAATTTCCAAATCTCGTAAAATAAATTGAATTCATTTAAAGAATTTAATTAATTAGCATTTACATAATCACTCAAAATATTTAAAACATATCAAACTGGTTTGCTTAAATTAATTACTGAAAATACAAATTCCATTATTATTGTTTGCCATTATACAAATTAGCCAATTACTGTTTCCAAAATTAATGTTATTATTTATTTAAATTGCAAAGTATTAATTTTATTATTATCACTTACCTATATACATACATTGTTTAGCTGACCTTCTACAATACACATAAATAAATGCACTACAATTATTTACACACTTTAGTTATCAACTGTTCCGTTTTTCCGCACTTCATTGTCCACATCTGCCATGTCAGAACCATAAAACATAATGTTTATCTCTGTCTTTTATTGTTTTATAGTCTAACCTCCATCGTCCCAGATTAACCTTGGTTTTACATAACATCGTTCAATTTCATTCACACACAAATTACCGTTTTGTGTGTTATAACCATAAAAACTAAATTCATTCATTTTACCACAATACTCATTAAACCAGTCAACGTTAGGTATTTTTGTTAAGTTTCCGTCAGTAAATTCATTCATTATCGGGTTAATTACTTTTGTCAAATCATTATAGTCATTATTATTCAAATATACTTCTAAACTTTCTTTCAATTCATCATACTCTCTATTCAATGCATACAATTCTGTTACTTTCTCCACATACAATTCTCTACTTAAATCTCTCTCATTATGACACCCAATCACACTCTTAAAATTACTCCAGACAGAGGGTACAAAATTACACAACAAAAAGAAACACCTCAATTCATCTATCAATACGGGACTCTTGCCCTTCTTCAACAACACTTGTGAACACATTAAATCATCATAAACATCATAAATAATAAGGGGAAAATTTGCCCTCTGTCCCCACTCTACGACAACATTATTTTTCCGCTCTCTCTCTAACTCATTAACACACATTAACATCTCATAATCACATTCCACCAACTCATCAGTACTCTCATTCTTTATTTTTACCGTATCAGTCTCCGATACTAATTCTTCATATACATTACTATACTCAATATTATTATTCTCATTATTTTCAACATTATTGTTATCATTTATTAACTCTTTCTCTGGTATCATATTTTTACATTTGTCACTACAATTTTCATTTGTTTTATTTCTGTTTATACTTATCACCTGTACTCCCATTCGCTCCACACTCTGTTCTAATTTACACAAACTAGATCTTATTATTTCGTTATTATTTTCAACATGTTTATTCATTTCTTGAATCTCATATTTCAACTCATTAATATCCCTACTTTGTCTGTCTAATTTTATGTCATTACTGTCAAAACGACTATCAAATTTATTACTCATTTTTTCTAATAATTTATTATTCATTTTTTCTAATTGATTAAGTATAATACTCAACATATCATTATCTTGTATTAGAGACATGTTTAAAGTTTATTTATACACCACTTTTTATATATAGAACCACTTTTTTCCTATAATCAAACGCCTAATACTACTGTGACTCACAACACAAACATAACCTACGTAAATATGTGCGATACAATTTTTATACATTCGTCATTACCACATCCTATTTTCTGTGCATTAAAATAGGTCTATCCCGTATAAATAAAATTAAACGAAAATCCTGGCAGCGCGTCGCCAATGTGATGTTAAAAAATACGCCGAAATATATTAAATACATAAAATTCACTACCAGGACTTACCTGTACGTAATCACAACTACTTACCTATTTAAATTTTACCAGAAGACCAAGGTCGCCACGATTATTTTTTATAGGTAAAATATCGAAAACCTTTACACTCCACCTTAAATAAAAGGACAATTTTGCTATCTGACCACACCCAATTAATAATTCAGAAAGATTCCGGAACGTTTAGACGAATTTCGCAACACAGAAATGAGAACGTGGTAATGACAAAATAACTTAGGCTAACACATGTTCAAAGTAAACTAAATTGCTTTGATGAATTAAGTCAATTTTCATTATTATTAGTACAAGAGAATTAGTTATAATTAATTATTATAGTTACCAGAATTAGAGTGCTACAAAACCAAATTTGAATTACATTTAACTATTCTTACATCTAAGGCAGCCCACTCTGCTCACGCACGCTTCCATACATTTTTTATACATTACCCTTGATTTATTAAATTTTATATATTCCGTAATTGTTATACGAGATACCCGTCCACGAACGCGTTGCCGGCCGAACACGTGCTTATTCCCGCAACTTCAAGGTCCGTACTTTATCACTTTAATTCCCCCACATCACTGTACCGATTTTTGACTGCGATATGTCTATTAATTTCTGGGGTCCCGATCGGTCCTATTGAATTAATTACATTTTATAACACCACCGACCGGGCCCTAAAGAAAACTGTAAGCGTCTGTATCTGGAGTCGGCTTCTATTGGACTGCTTAGCGTCTCTGCCTAATGCAGACTGTGTTTGGGTGGTAGGAAGCTGCCGTTCACTGCCACCTGATTTTCGTCGTCGTTCAAGATGGATTTGTTGTGGCGTATGAGCTCTATGCATGAAACATAGTGTGTTTTTTGTGTGGTAACCGTGGACGATATTTGTTAAGCACTGTTGACGTCACTAAAAGTGGGCGGTCCTTAGCGGCATTTCCTGCGGATCGGCTAAGGAGACGATGAATAAAATCGTTCCCCAGGCATCTTGGTTTTCGTATGACGGCGTCATTCCGAGCGTGTACTTGTACTGCGCGTGAGTGCGTGGTCACATTTATGCAAAGTTCTGAGAAATTTTATGGTGGTGCAAATTCCTTGACTGGTTACACAACAGAAATTGCGCCTTGCTGCTTTGTTCTCACTGCTTCTTACCACGTGTTCTGTTATAATGGAAATAACGTTTGTCGTAAAATAATACTTTCACAATATTTTTATAAAATCCCGAAAAAAATGAAATAAATAAAATACAAATGCCCCATACCCGCAATAAATGAAATTACCCAATTTTGACACGTTACAATACCCCCCCAATGAGAATTCTGCTGTCCAGAACAGAAGAAATCTCATTGATAAACCCCGAAGCGGACCGGTGAGGAACTGGTGCCAACAACCCCCTTGTTCGTACTCTTCATGGGTACACGACCCCCCTGGCTCGGCGACCATGGACGCATCTGAACGAGATCACTGGACTTCTCCGTAAGAGACCCCAACACCGAAAAATCGAACAGACAAGTACCACAGCACACCTCACCTTCTAACATGCTACCCCCCAAAATCCTCAATCCCTGGCTCAGATTACGCCAGATCCTCCACCGATATGTTTCCCCTTATATGCAAGCTGGGCTGCCTTTAGCAGATACTGAGCTCACACACACTCACATTACATATTGACATCACATATCATAAAATTGAAAAATTTTCAAAAGTTATTTAACTGGCAACCCATTGGTTGTTTTCAGGTAAAATCGATTCATAAATTTGGCATAAATTTTAAAATATTCTCTTCCTTATTTTCTGTTTTATTTAAAATGAGTTAATGTAAACATTTCTTCTAATTAAGAGCATCCTTAACCTAACATGTGGTCACTTAGAATCTAACAATACAAGTCAATACAATAAATCAATAAAATAAACATGGTTAGTACACAAACAATAAAATAATCAAAGCTTAAAAATATTCATTAGCTGGCAGGCAAAAATCAAGATTTTTTTTTTTTCAAAAATATTTTCCAAAAAATTTTAAAATTCAAAGAAAAATTTAAATTTATTAAAATGTTTCCTTTACATATAGAAATTATTTAATATTTGTGTAAATTGATCAGAAAAAAACAAAAGTTAAATTGACTTCCTTCTTCAACAAGCTTAGTATGTATATGACCTCATCAGCTGATCCCAACTAGGTCAAGTCCACAACCTTGACCCACATATGTTATGTACAAGTTCTATATGAAAATACATCTAACATCTGTAACATCCTAACTTGAAACACAAAAACATAATAAAATAAAACATTTAAAATAACAAAATATTATTATAAATCATGATTAAATTGACATTTAAATTATTCAAAATAAACAATTCTTGATTTTACATTATTTCCACATTCTATCAAAATTTTGTCACTGGTTGTAAATTAAAAAATTTTATATTTTTATTATAAACCTCTCTCTTTATTTAACAATCTTATTCTCCATTACTGTGGGTGACTCAATTATTTATCTCATTTAATATACTACTTGATCTGTGTACATCTATAATCTTTCTCCCTCTGACTCTAACCTCTAACAACTTCAACTCCCATGACACCCATCTCTATCAAAATATCTATCAAACACTCTCTAAACCCAACTTATCATTAAACTCAAATCGCCACCTTCTCTCGATATATAAAAAAAATACTCTCTAACCCTTTGTACATAGGATACGTGTTCCCCCCCAAAAACTCATTTCCCTTATCTGGCCCCTGGATTCTACCTAAGGCGGCCCCGTCCCCCTAAATCGGTCCCAATCCCGTCCCAACTTATCATTATGTTGCGGACTCCTACATTACACTACCCCATACTACAAAATTGCCATCCCCAAAATCTCAATCTTATTACCTCACTACAACTACAACAAAATAACATCATTAATTATAAACATCAATACATCACTCAAAACTCTACATATATTCTCCACAACTACTGTGTCAACATCAATACTTCTTGAAACTCTATAATATACATTACTTCAAAACAACATTACATGATATTCATCTCTACCATTTCAGCTCTAACTTTGACTTCAATTTGGACTGATCTATATGTCCCATAAAATATTCATCACCCAAAACTATCTGTTATTAGCTTTCACAAATTGTTACTTTATTCTAACTTTATTAAATTACTTTTCTCATTACTTTAAAATAGCATCTGTAATACATTAATACATTACATTAAACATTAATTACCTGGAACAATTATAACCAATATACCAGTGACATTTTATTGCTGATCAGCTGATCTCCTAACACAATGAAAACACATCTCAAAATTGAACAAATTACATGAAATATATATATTTATCAGTACTTACTTCTACCCTCATTGTTTCCCCTCTCTCTGATTCTGATACTTTGTGTTAACTGCCTGCCAGATGGTTAGTTTAAAAATACACACATAATGAAAACACATATTTTTATCAATACCTATATCTACCGTACAACAATAAATAATACATTTAAAATTATGGAATGAACACCTTATATTGAATGTCTGAGCAGCTAGTTATTTAAACAGAGCACAAGCATTTTTTATTGGATCAGATTTGGATTAGCAAACTTATTATGCTGTAAAATTTAAATTCGTGACTCACTTGAGTCACCTCCCATCCACACACTCTATTTTCCAAATTTATTATTAATAATTGGTATATATCAACTTTTAATTATTATTAAAATTTTTTAATTATCATTTTATTGAACACAATTATTTCCAATAATCTCACTATTGAATTAAAATCTTAGTTACACCAGTAAACATTTTTATTATACATGATTCATACTGTAAAAGTTCTGTACTTACAGTCCATTTAACATGATATACACAAAACATATTCACCATACCACATTACTTTCACCTCACCTCTGAAACATTTAACACAAACATTAATTTAAATCAAACAATTTAGCCATCTATTACCAAATTTCCAAATCTCGTAAAATAAATTGAATTCATTTAAAGAATTTAATTAATTAGCATTTACATAATCACTCAAAATATTTAAAACATATCAAACTGGTTTGCTTAAATTAATTACTGAAAATACAAATTCCATTATTATTGTTTGCCATTATACAAATTAGCCAATTACTGTTTCCAAAATTAATGTTATTATTTATTTAAATTGCAAAGTATTAATTGTTATTATTATCACTGACCTATATACATACATTGTTTAGCTGACCTTCTACAATACACATAAATAAATGCACTACAATTATTTACACACTTTAGTTATCAACTGTTCCGTTTTTCCGCACTTCATTGTCCACATCTGCCATGTCAGAACCATAAAACATAATGTTTATCTCTGTCTTTTATTGTTTTATAGTCTAACCTCCATCGTCCCAGATTAACCTTGGTTTTACATAACATCGTTCAATTTCATTCACACACAAATTACCGTTTTGTGTGTTATAACCATAAAAACTAAATTCATTCATTTTACCACAATACTCATTAAACCAGTCAACGTTAGGTATTTTTGTTAAGTTTCCGTCAGTAAATTCATTCATTATCGGGTTAATTACTTTTGTCAAATCATTATAGTCATTATTATTCAAATATACTTCTAACTTTCTTTCAATTCATCATACTCTCTATTCAATGCATACAATTCTGTTACTTTCTCCACATACAATTCTCTACTTAAATCTCTCTCATTATGACACCCAATCACACTCTTAAAATTACTCCAGACAGAGGTACAAAATTACACAACAAAAAGAAACACCTCAATTCATCTATCAATACGGGACTCTTGCCCTTCTTCAACAACACTTGTGAACACATTAAATCATCATAAACATCATAAATAATAAGGGGAAATTTGCCCTCTGTCCCCACTCTACGACAACATTATTTTTCCGCTCTCTCTCTAACTCATTAACACACATTAACATCTCATAATCACATTCCACCAACTCATCAGTACTCTCATTCTTTATTTTACCGTATCAGTCTCCGATACTAATTCTTCATATACATTACTATACTCAATATTATTATTCTCATTATTTTCAACATTATTGTTATCATTTATTAACTCTTTCTCTGGTATCATATTTTTACATTTGTCACTACAATTTTCATTTGTTTTATTTCTGTTTATACTTATCACCTGTACTCCCATTCGCTCCACACTCTGTTCTAATTTACACAAACTAGATCTTATTATTTCGTTATTATTTTCAACATGTTTATTCATTTCTTGAATCTCATATTTCAACTCATTAATATCCCTACTTTGTCTGTCTAATTTTATGTCATTACTGTCAAAACGACTATCAAATTTATTACTCATTTTTTCTAATAATTTATTATTCATTTTTTCTAATTGATTAAGTATAATACTCAACATATCATTATCTTGTATTAGAGACATGTTTAAAGTTTATTTATACACCACTTTTTATATATAGAACCACTTTTTTCCTATAATCAAACGCCTAATACTACTGTGACTCACAACACAAACATAACCTACGTAAATATGTGCGATACAATTTTATACATTCGTCATTACCACATCCTATTTTCTGTGCATTAAAATAGGTCTATCCCGTATAAATAAAATTAAACGAAAATCCTGCAGCGCGTCGCCAATGTGATGTTAAAAAATACGCCGAAATATATTAAATACATAAAATTCACTACCAGGACTTACCTGTACGTAATCACAACTACTTACCTATTTAAATTTTACCAGAAGACCAAGGTCGCCACGATTATTTTTTATAGGTAAAATATCGAAAACCTTTACACTCCACCTTAAATAAAAGGACAATTTTGCTATCTGACCACACCCAATTAATAATTCAGAAGATTCCGGAACGTTTAGACGAATTTCGCAACACAGAAATGAGAACGTGGTAATGACAAAATAACTTAGGCTAACACATGTTCAAAGTAAACTAAATGCTTTGATGAATTAAGTCAATTTTCATTATTATTAGTACAAGAGAATTAGTTATAATTAATTATTATAGTTACCAGAATTAGAGTGCTACAAAACCAAATTTGAATTACATTTAACTATTCTTACATCTAAGGCAGCCCACTCTGCTCACGCACGCTTCCATACATTTTTTATACATTACCCTTGATTTATTAAATTTTATATATTCCGTAATTGTTATACGAGATACCCGTCCACGAACGCGTTGCCGGCCGAACACGTGCTTATTCCGCAACTTCAAGGTCCGTACTTTATCACTTTAATTCCCCCACATCACTGTACCGATTTTTGACTGCGATATGTCTATTAATTTCTGGGGTCCCGATCGGTCCTATGAATTAATTACATTTTATAACACCACCGACCGGGCCCTAAACAAAACTGTAAGCGTCTGTATCTGAGTCGGCTTCTATTGGACTGCTTAGCGTCTCTGCCTAATGTAGACTGTGTTTTGGGTGGTAGGAAGCTGCCGTTCACTGCACCTGATTTTCGTCGTCGTTCAAGATGGATTTGTTGTGGCGTATGAGCTCTATGCATGAAACATAGTGTGTTTTTTGTGTGGTAACCGTGGACGATATTTGTTAAGCACTGTTGACGTCACTAAAAGTGGGCGGTCCTTAGCGGCATTTCT
>CM068368.1:486839707-487113809 GCA_034769895.1 Magicicada septendecula
AAAATATACCCTCCGATATATTTGATGGTACTGGTGTATATAGACTTAATTGTTCTGATTGCGCACAGTTCTATATAGGACAAACAGGTCGTTCTTTCAAATTACGCTATAAAGAACATATCCCAAGCTCCAAGTCAAATGTAATAAGATCCACATTTGCAGAACATTTGAGCTCATATAACCATAATATAAAGAGTATTAATGATAATTTGGATATCCTACATAAATGTAAAAAGTCACTAAAGCTGGACACCCTTGAAAGGTTCGAGATATATAAAGCCATAAAGAAGGATCACAATCGTATCCTAAATGAGAAAGCAATACATACCAATAATGTTTTATTTAATAGAATCGATCTTATAGAACGAGAAATTGGCTATATCAGATCGATAAATTGAACCAAGGTCAAACCGGCATTGATTAGTCTTACCGTGGGGGCGTTCCTGTACAGGTTCGTTTGCGGCCGCGTGGTTTTATATTTTATTGTTGTATTGTTATTTTATTGTGATATATTTATTATTTATATAATGTTGTGTTGTTTTTAAAAAATTTTTTAATATCTGACGAGATGTATATGCATCAAAATGTTTTAACTTAATTCATATTCCGATCTGATGATGACACCAAATGGTGTCGAAACTCGAGTCATCCTAAAAGGATTTTAAGAAACGTTGACAGAAGGTAATTAACCTATTTTATAGTCTTAATCGTTTCTGGAGACAAGAAAAATGTTTAAATAGATTTCAGCTAAGCACTGGCTAACGTCACAGGAGGGGCCGGACTTAGACATTATTTCCTGTAGCTGGCTGGTTGGTGTTACAAACTTTTCGTTCATGCGCCATTTTTTACAGCACCGGTTGAGTTTTCTCGGCGTCACTACCGAGCCCCTGCTTGAGATGTTCAGTGTGTGCGTTGTCACACATATACAGAGTTCTGAGAAATTCGAGGGTGGTACGAATTCCTTGCCGACTTACACAATAGAAATTGCGCCTTGTCTTTGTTTCAACTGTTCTACTTGCCATGTGTTCTGTTCCAATAGAGTTAAAGTTTGCACAATAGTTTTATAAAATCCCGCAAAAAATGAAATAAATAAAAATGCAAATACCCCATACTGTAAGAAATAAAATGACCCAATTTTGGACACGTTACAATACCCCCCTCCAATGAGAATTCTGCTGTTCAAAACAGAAGAAATCTCATTGATAAAACCCTTAAGAGGACCGGTGAGGAACTGGTGCCAACAACCCCCTTGTTCTTAATCTGCATGGGTACACGACCCCCCTGGTTTGGCGACTATGGACGCATCTGAACGTGATCACTGGACTTCTCCGTAAGAGATCCCAACACCAAAAAATCGAACAGACAAGTACCACAGCGCACCTCACCTTCTAACATGCTAACCCCCAAAATCCTCCATCCCTGGCTTATATTATGCCAGATCCTCAACCGATATGTTTCCCCTTGTATGCAAGCTGGGCTGCCTTTAGCAGATACTGGGCTCACACACACTCACATTATATATTATACATTGAAAAATTCTCTAAAATTTACTATTTCATCAAAAAGAATTCAGAATTCAAAATAAAATATTATATCAAAAAATTCTCTTCCTTATTTTCTGTTTTATTTAAAATGAATTAATTTAAACATTTCTCCTAATCAAACATATCCTTAACCTAACATGTGAATACTTAGAGTCTAACAATACAATGTAATACAAAATAAATCAATAATCATAAACATGGTTAGCACACAAATAATAAAATAATCAAAGTTTAAAAATATTCATTACCTGGCAGGCGAAAAATCAAGATTCCTTTTTTTTTTTTTAAATTTATTTTCCCAAAAAATTTTAAAATTCAAAAAAAATTTAAATTTATTAAAATGTTTCCTTTACATTTAGACATTAATTAAAACTTGGTTAAATTGATTAAAAAACAACAGTTGAACTGACTTCCATACTATGCAAGCTTAGTATGCATATGACCTCATCAGCTGATCAAAACTAGGTCAAGTCCACAACCTTGACCCACATATGTTATGTATAAGTTCTATCTGAAAATACATTCAACATCTGTAACATCCTAACTTGAAACACAAAACATCATAAAATAAAACATTTAAAATTGACAAAATATTATTATAAATAACAGGCAAATTGACATTTAAATTATTCAAAATAAACAATTCTTAACTCTACATTATTTTCAAATTCTATCAAACTTTTGTCACTGGTTGTAAACTAAAATTTTATATCTTTATTATAAATCTCTTTCTTTGCTTAACAATCTGATTCTACATTACTGTGGGTGATGTAAATTATTTATTCTCATTTAATTTACTACTTGATCTGTATACACATATAATCTTTATCTCTCCTTGACTCTAACCACTAACAACTGTAACTCACATGACACCCATCTCTATCAAAATCTCTACTAATCAAGACACTCTCTAACCCCAACTTATCATTAAACTCAAATCGCCACCTTCTCTCTATATATATAAAAAAAAAATACTCTAACCCTTTGTACATAGGATACATGTTTCCCCCCCCCAAAACTCAATTCCCTTATCTGGCCCCTGGATTCTACCTAAGGCGGCCCCTCCTCACTAAAATCGATCCCAATCCCGTCCCAACTTATCATTATGTTGCGGACTCCCACATTACACTACCCCCTACTACAAAATTGTCATCCCCAAAATCTCAATCTCATTAACTTACCACATTACAACAAAATAACATCATTAATTATAAACATCAATATATCACTCAAAACTCCCCATATACTCTCCACAACTCCTGTGTCAACATCAATACTTCTCAAAATTCTCACATTAACATCACATTAACTCAAAACAACGTTACATTATTTTCATCTCTACTATTTCTTTAACCTTGACTTCAACTTGGACAGATCTATATGTCCCATAAAATATTCATCACCCAAAACTATCTCTTATTAGCTTTCACAAATTATTACTTTATTTCTCACTTTATCAAATTATTTTATCATTACTTTAAAACATCTGTAATACATTAAGACATTACATTGAACATTAATTACTTGGAACATTTATAAACCATTTTAAAAGTGACATGTTATTGCTGATCAGCTGATCTACTAACACAATGAAAACACATCTCAAAATTGAACAAATTATATGAAATATATATTTATCAATACTTACTTCTACCCTCATTGTTTCCCCTTTCTCTGATTCTGATAATTCATATTAACCGCCTGCCAGACAATTTAATTATTGGCTTAGAAAAAAATATATACACACATAATGAAAACACATATTCTTATCAATGCTTATATCTAACCTACAACAATAAAATAATACATTTAAAAGCATGCACACCTTATATTGAATGTCTGAGCAGCTAGTTATTTAAACAGAGCACAAGCATTTTTATTGGATCAAAATTTGAATTAGCAAAAAATTTTTTATGTTGTAAAATTTAAATTCGTGGCTCCTCTGAGTCACCTCCCATCCACACACACTATTTCAAGTTATGTAAGGCTGTGGCGCCCCCTCGCTTTCACAAAGACGGCATATTTTGGAGTAGTTTGACCTCTCCGTGTCTTTGCTTCCGCTATTACATTTTAAAATCTGAATATCAACATATTCTTGTCTATAGATACACGCCCTTAAACGGGTCTACCACCTGGCTTTGCTGCCCCCAAGCGGGCAGAGTGGTAGCCGCTGTTCCATAGTTCCGGGGGATTTCCCCTAATTATCACCCCCCATTTAATTTCCACTATATACCAATTTCAAGTCAGCTATGGTCAAGGGACTTGATATGACCATAGCTGGCCGCTAGCCAAATCCACGATTAGTGCTGGTAAGGCAGTAATCGCCCAAAAAGTCGGGGAAATCTAACTTCATTTTAGTGCCTGTTCTACATCGTTTTATTATGTGCGACACGATCGTCTATCAGTGTGTAAATTGAGTTTACACGAAAAAGGTGTGTCGCACATTATCGCCATTTTGGCCTCCGATGGAGGTAACACTCTCTGTTACCCCCAACCCATTACACTATCTACGGGAGCACAGGCCACCCCCGCAATAGCAACTTAATGACTAACTAAATAATTAAAATTTTATATACATTTTAATATAATATTTTCCTCAATAATCATAACTCATTCATAACTTTCTACCATTGGACTCTCTTAAAATTTTCAAAATTTTTTATTAATATTTAATATATGTCATTTTTCATTTATTATTAAAATTTTTATTATCATTTTTGTTTAACATAATTATTTCAAATAATCTCACTATTGCCTTAAAATCTTAGTTACCTGTAAACATTTTTGTTATACATGATTCCTATTGTAAAAGTTCTATACTTACACTCCATTTAACATGATATACACAAAACATAATCACCATATCACAATACTTTCACCTCACCTCTGAAACATTTAACACAAATATTAGTTTAAATTAAATAATTTATCATTCATTACCAAATTTCCATCTCTTAAAATAATTTAAATTCATTAAAAAGTTAATTATACAACATCGAAATAGTCAGTCAAAGTATTTAACATGTATCAAATTGTTTTAACTAAATTAATTATTAACAATACAAAATTCATTACCATCAACAACTATTATTATTCAATTACTGTTTTCAAAATTAATTCTGATATGTATTTATTTAAATTGCAAAATATTATTATTATTATTGCAACATTTACACACACTTGTTTACTTAACATCCTACAATGCACACAAATAAATTCACTACCATTTATTTACAAACTCTTGTTATTAACTGTTCAGTTTTCCGCACTTCATTGTCCACATCTGCCATGTCGGAACCATAAAACATAATGTTTATAACTGTCTTTTATTGTTTCATAGTTTAACCTCCATTGTCCCAGATTAACCTTGGTTTTATACAACACTGTTAATTTTTATTGACAAACAAATGGTTACTTTGTGTGTCATAACCAGAACAACCAAATTCACTCATTTTACCAGAATACTCATTAAACCAGTCAACGTTAGGCATTTTTGTTAGGTCTCCGTCATTAAATTCATTCACTATCGGGTTAATTACTTTTATCAAATCATTATAATCATTATTATTCAAATATTTTTCTAAACTTTCTTTCCATTCATCATACTCTATATTCAAATCATACACTTCTGTTTCTTTATTAACATACAATTCTCTGTTTTCATCTCTCTCCTCACAATACCAAATCATACTTTCAACATCATTATTACAGACAGAGGGTACAACATTATACAACATCAATAAACAACTCAACTCTTCTACTAATACGGGTCTCTTGCCCTTCAATAACAACACTTGTGAACTCATTAAATCATCATAAACATTATCAACAATAAAGGGAAAATTTACTCTCTGTCCCCACTCTACTACAACATTATTTTTCCTCTCTCTTCTAACTCACTAACACACCTTAACATCTCATAATCACATTCCACAAACTCATCAGTACTCTCTGATATGACATTTTCAATTACATTATTATTCTCATTATTTTCAACAACATCATTATTATTTATTAATTCTTTATCTGGTATCGTATTTTTACATTTGTCACTACAATTTTCATTTGTTTTATTTTTCTCTGTACATACACACTCTCTTGACTCATTTGCTTCTCTTTTTGCTTCACTACATATTTCGCTCAACTTGCTCTCAATACTACACAGTGACTTAGTTAATACATCAAACTTAGCATCATTCATGTCAAAACGACTATTCATCACATTAAATTTGTTCTCGAAAATTTTTTCGTTATTGTCAAAACGACTATTCATTACATTGAATTTGGTCTCAAAATTACTATTCATTCTCTCGAATTTACTAAGCATGATACTCATCATATCGTTATCGGACCTATTACATTTTGTTGAGATCGGGGTTATCTGCACCCCCGAATCTTCAGTTACATTACTCTGATCACTCATATTTAATTCTGTTTTATTCTGACTCGCACTTGGAGTCGAATGTATTTCAAAACTACTCATATTTGAGTCGTCAAAATTTTTGACACTATTTTCATTTATTTTATTCTCGTTATCTTACATTTTTTGTAATTGATATTCTAACTATTCATAATCTAATTAATTAATTTTTTGTGATGTATTCTCTATATTACTTTCGATATAGCTTTGCGTACATAATGCCTTTTTTATTTTGCTACGCTAACCTTAAAACACATGTTTGTAATTATCTACGATCAATATTTTTACAAATTCGTCATTACCACATCCTATTTTCTGTGCATTAAAATAGGTCTATCCCGTATAAATAAAATTAAAATGAAAATCCTGGCAGGCGAGAGCCATTTGTAACTATAAAAAAGGGCCAAAATATATTAATACATAAAACACCCTGCCAGAACTTACCTGTACGCAATCACAACACTTACCTGTTATTTAAATTTTATCAGAAGATCAAGGTCGCCACGATTATTTTTTCTATAGGTAAAATATCGAAAACCTTTACACTCCACCTTAAATAAAAAGGACAATTTTGCAATCTGACCCCACCCAATTAATAACTCAGATAGATTCCAGAACGTTTAGACGAATTCCGCAACACAGAAATGAGAACGTGGTAATGATGAAATAACTTAGTCTAACACATGTTCAAAGTAAACTAAATCACTTTAATGAATTAAGTCAATTTTCATTATTATTGGTACAAGAGAATTAGTTATAATTAATTATTATAATTACCAGAATTTGAGTGCTACAAAACCAAATTTGAATTACATTTAACAATACTTACATCTAAGGCAGCCCACTCTGCTCACGCACGCTTCCATACATTTTTTATACCTTACCCTTGCTTTATTAAATTTTATATATTCCGTAATTGTTAAACGAGATACCCGTCCACGATCGCGTTGCCGGCCGAACACGTGCTTAGTCCCGTAACTTCAATGTCCGTATTTATCACTTTAATTCCCCCACATCACTGTACCGATTTTTTACTGCGATATGTATATTCTGGGGTCCCGGTCGGTCCTACTGGATTAATTACATTTTATAACACCACCGACCGGGCCCTAAACAAAACTGTAAGCGTCTGTAGTTGGAGTCGGCTTCTAGTTGACTGTCTAGCGTCTCTGCTTACGGTAGACTGCGTATTAGGGATGGCCCGAAACAACGGCATCAGCTGTTTTGCATCAGCTTACTCGACGCAACTGATGCGCTGCACAACTGATGCGGAGAAACCACTAATGTCTAATGTCTCGCATTAGGTAGCAACAGAACAGCAGAATGTCTCGCATTAGGAAGCAACAGCAGATGAGCCTGCCTGGCCGACAGCTAATGCGCTTAACTGATGAGAGTTGTCACAAGCCACTACAATGTACTTTTCACGTTCTAACTTCATTCCTTTTTTCCATGTTTTATGAACTACACAGACTAAACCTTAGCCCCTGATGCATACCGACTGCTTCGCTTATTTTCGTTTCTTTCCGTGGATGTTCGTACAGGTTGATTGCGTTGTCAGCTGGCAACCTGACACATACTGAGAATCAAACGTGTTTTAAGGTACACGATTTTTATCGAACTTCCGTAATGCATCTGCAGTCACTGCCATATTTCTTCAGTATTTCACTCTGTGCTTTGTTCATTATAATTAACACAAAATCATCTTTTTTTGAAGTTTGGTCAGTTTCTCTGATGACTCCTTGAGGCTTATAAAATAATACACAAGGCTGTTCACTGGAATTGACCTCGTTGATCCACGCTTCAACACTTGTACAACTTGTGACGATTTAAAAAAATGTTTAAATCGCACAAAATGAAAATTTTTGCTTTATAACAAGTAAGAGTATTATCCACCCCTTACCTATACCTAGATTCCTGCATCAACTTGAAATTGTCCCGTACCAACACGCAAAGAACGGTGTTATTTAGCTAATAATAATAATTACGTTAATTAAATAAAATACGTACTAAATAAATAAGGAAATTCCTAATTCATAACCAAAAGGTAAAATAAAGTATTACGATTTAATTAATGAATAATTAATACCACATAAAAGAACAAACTATTTTCTCAGTGCGTAAAACCGCGCCAGCTTACAGACCCCTCGCAGCTAAACTGTGCAAACTTTCACTGGAGAAACTTCGACATGTAAAGATGTCGGTACTGTGTTGTAGGTACGTAGGTGTATACCGTTAAAAAAATATTTTATCCAGTTTGTAATGATTTCGTTTTGATCAATGTAGCGTGGAGGAAATAATAAAAAATATATATAATGTAGTGTGTGAAGAAATATAAAAAAAAAAGAAAGGAAAACTTAGCCGACACATCTCTTAAAGAAAAAAAAAACTGTAAGTGGTAAGGTACGTTACTTACCAGATTTTAGTGCTGCTAAAATAAGAACTGTAATTAAGGTGTAAAATGTGAACAACTGACTCCAGAAGTGAAAAACTCAAACAACAACAGTATGAACTTCTAGTACGAAAATCCAATCGTCTAGTACGAGACTACCAGAAACAATCAACCTAATGGAGCATCAAGAGGAATCATGTATTGCACCCTAGAAGACGACAGAAGATGACCATCATGGACCCCACAGCAACCTCATGTTAAATTCAGGTGATATCCAAACATAACATTCGTAAAAATTTGTTTCAACAAGAGAAGTAACAAAAGAACAGTAAAGAACTTTGATAATTTAAAGAATAACTTATAAGATTTGTAATTACTGTAATGAAGTAGTAGTAACATCACGATATCTAAATGTAAGGTAATTCTATAATTTACAACCGAAATTATTCTTCAAATAATTTGGTTAAAGTTGTGATAAATTAAATCATAACAAAGTGTTGACCCGGATCCGTGGTACTTAAAACAATATCTAGATGAATACTTTTGAGATAAAAGGAATAAGACTTTTAAAATTTTTTAAATATTAAATGCAGAATTTACTAGAGTAATCCTTTTAAAAGTAAAGTAAACTATGAGATTTGAATATAATAATAAAGAGATGTTTTTGCTAACACCCAGCGAGTGAATAAATTTATGCAATCCTTGACTAATTCCTATATAATAATGTGTTATAATTTGTTAGTAAGTAAGGTTTACTAACAACGGCAGCTAGTTTAATTAACAGGTAACAAATTGAACTGGTTCCCGACTTTTGTAAGGTCGTAACAAGATTTTACGGTTACAAACTTCTTCTTAATGTCTCACCGACTTCGAGCACAAATTATACGCGTGGTCGATGTTGTACAGGTCTTGTTTCGTTAATAAATGAATTCTTTCTAATTTGCAGCCTGTCATGGAATCGCGTAGTATTGCTTGAAGTGGTATTTGATTTGTAATATCCACAGCTAGACCTTTTCTTTCACGGTTTGTGAGACCTAAATGGCTTAAGTCATTTAGATGACCTACATGAGTTGACACATATGTAGTCTTGCAGGTACCGTCTTTATTTTCAGTGACACGATGCTTGCGGGACAGACAGCATTGATTTTGTTACTTCCCTGTAATTTTAAGTGTCGGCTACCTTAAGTATTGTTTAAGTTCACTCATTTTAATAAACAAAAAAATTAAAAAGGTATAAAAGCTAGATTATGAACACACACAAAATTAACAAATAATAATCACATAAACTCGATGAACACAGCACGGATAATTTAAATGAAATTAAAGTTATATTACTGAGAACAAACTACAGAGACAGTTTTATTTGATAGTTACAGTGATATTAAAGAGTAAAATTATAATTAATAGATGAATGTCACAGACTGTCAATTAACACACGCACAGATAATTAAAAATGAAGCAGGAAAGTAATATTGTAAAAGCCAACTACTGTCACGTTTCATTTACGAACACGCTGGTGTTACTATAGTATAATTAGCAAACAAATTACTTCAACACAGGCACAGTGCATTAAACAGCATGTTTTGTGTTCTACTGTACACTTCCCGCCTAATTCAACATTGGAGGATTTTGTACCTGCTTGTAGCATTGGGTAAAAATTGGATATTCGCGCCTTACTCACTTCTACGAAGAGTTACGGAAATAAACAAAGCAGTCGGTATGCATCAGGAGCTAAGGTCTAGTGTCTTATGATAGTTGTTTTGAATAGCATGTGTGTTGAGTTGTTTTGAATAGCGTGTGTGTTGTGCTGTTGGCAGGGAGGGTGATTGTTTAGTGATTGTTTACGACTGAAGTGGGTGAGTTTTAATTTAAGCCATGTATAGACGAAAAAATAGCTCTACTGTATTTGGAATTATTTTACGGTTAAAGACTTTGAAAATAAAACAGCTAGGTGTGACCAATGTGGAGTGGTAATGTCTTATCGAGGCACCATCACAAATTTAAAGAACCATATCATAAAGAAACACCCAACTATTAATTTAAAACTTGAATCAAATGTAATTAAGTCATTTTCTAGTGCAAAAACTGTGTCTGCTAATAGTCCTACCAAATCGTCTGTTGAAGTTTTTGAGCAAAGTGTTCATGTCTTACAATCAGAACCTGAATCACAACCTAATTCCAGTCACAACAAATCTGACACCATTTCGAGTAATATTAGTTCTCAACCTAAATCTCAATCATCAATTACAACGTATATACCTAAGAAAGTCGGCATTACTCAAAAGAAAAAAATTGATCAAAATTTGTTAAAAATGTTTACACAAGATTTTCAACCATTTTCGATTGTGGAAGATTCTGGTTTTAAGGCTTTTGTGAATGCACTCAATCCATCCTATGACTTGCCAAGCAGAAAATTAATTGCAAATAATTTTATACCTGCAGCCTACGAGGCATGTAAAACCAAAGTTGCTGATAAAATAAAAAAGTAGTGCGGGTTTGCCTAACAACCGATTGCTGGAGTTCGTCAAACAATGACAGCTATTTAGCGTTAACTGCTCATTTTATCAATGACAGTTTCCAACTGGAATCAATTCTTTTAGATTGTTTGCCCATTGAGGGATCCCATACAAGTAAGAATTTGGCAGAAACAATAAAGAAAATTACTGACAGTTACGGTTTATTGGATACAATTTTAATTGTTGTGAGTGACAACGCTGCGAATATTGTTGGGGCAATAAATGAATTAAACTGGAAACATTTTGGCTGTTATGCCCACACAATTAACCTGATTGTTCACAATGCTCTCGAGACAGTTCAAGACCTACAGGAAAAGGTTAGGCTCATAGTTACCTTTTTTAAACGCAGCAATCTAGCCACGGAAAAACTTATGAAATTTCAAAGGGACTGTGGTAGCAATAGTCCAAAAAAAACTTATATAGAATGTACCAACTCGTTGGAATGCAACATTTCTAATGCTACAACGATTAGTTTTACTACAGGACGCAGTAAAAACCTCTCTGGCTTTGAGTGAAAAAGACGCTCTAAACTTGACTTCCAATGAATGGAAAAGTGCAGTGAATTAGTTGAGGTGTTGGAGCCTTTTGAAAGTATTACACGTGAAGTGAACGGAGAACGTTTTCTTACGGGGAGCCAAATAATTGTTTTAACGGCAGGTATTGCCCACGTCTGCTCAATACTCATGAAAAAACCTTACCATTCAGATATACTTACAGTAGTAGCAGATCTTCAAAAAGGAATTTCAACTAGATTAAAAAATATAGAGCACAGTAAAACAGTTGGAGTTTGTACATTTTTGGATCCACGATTCAAACAACACGCATTTACCTCTCAGACAACAATGGAATCTATTAAAGATACTGTTTATAAAACTTGTTGTACAAGAGTACAATAAGGAAAACAAATTGCAATTGTCAGAGGTGGAAGAAGAAGAACCGCCCGGAAAGAAAAAGAAAAATGAACTATCAATATGGGGATTTTTCGATAGCAAAATGGAAAATCTACCCCAGACCAATCCAACATGTTCTGCTATTATGGAGGTTCAAAGGTACGTCTCATAAAAAGTATGGTTAATATTTATTATTATTGTTAAACTGTTACCCTAATTATTTATTTAAATTAAACGTTTGAATTTTTAGTCAATTCATTTTTAGTACAAATAAAATATAGTAAAAATACTATTTTTATGATTGTTAAATATTGTGAATTTTTTACTAATCATATTGTAAAATATTGCAGATATAAAAAAAGTGTTACAAGAAAGTGTTATAAAAAGAAAAGATGACGCACTAAAATGGTGGCAAGAAAATAGTCACCACTATCCCTATCTTGCCAAAATTGTTAAATACTATTTCCCAATGGTAGCAACGTCAGTTCCTTGCGAGAGGGTATTCTCGAAAGCAGGACTTTTGATCAATGACAGGAGGACACGATTAAAAACAAATAAAGTTCGACAGGTTATGTTTTTAAAAGAAAACGCTTAAATCAATATATTTTTGTAAACAAATGTTGTAATTAGTAAATACCGATTCAAAAATAAATTTAATAAATCCTTTTGAATATTAAATTTTGTTTTACCCTATAACCTTTCATTATATTTTTTAATATTTAAAATAATTAAGCAACGGAAATTAGATGTAGCATGAAAGTAAATTTTTCGTTAGAAGTATTTATGCATCCTTATTAGACTGTGCTAATGTAGAGGAGTTTAAACATTAGGTAGGTATGCATCAGTTGTATGAAAAATAGTGTGCGTTTAGACATTAGTCAACACTCTGTAGCAACGAATCAGCCAGACAACAACCTAATGTTCTGCATCTGATTATTTCAACTGATGCGCAGTGTCAACTAATGCGAACGCATCAGATGCGGAAAAACATCAACTCGGCACAACCCTACTGCGTATGGGCGGTAGGAAGCTGCCGTTCACTGCCCGTTTGATTTCGTCGTCGTTAAGGAAACCGATGCCTGTTATTTGTTCGTCACAGTTTCGTCCTATGCTATGTATGTAGTTGTTGGAATGACGATAGCAGACGATTTCAGCTAGGCACTGGCTAACGTCACAGGAGGGGCCAGACTTAGACATTATTTCCTGTAGCTGGCTGGTTGGTGTTACAAACTTTTCGTTCATGCGCCATTTTTTACAGCGCCGGTTGAGTTTTCTCGGCGTCACTACCGAGCCCCTGCTTGAGATGTTCAGTGTGTGCATTGTCACACATATACAGAGTTCTGAGAAATTCGAGGGTGGTACGAATTCCTTGCCAACTTGCACAATAGAAATTGCGCCTTGTCTTTGTTTCAACTGTTCTACTTGCCATGTGTTCTGTTCCAATAGAGTTAAAGTTTGCACAATAGTTTTATAAAATCCCGCAAAAAATGAAATAAATAAAAATGCAAATACCCCATACTGTAAGAAATAAAATGACCCAATTTTGGACACGTTACATTGTTAATATTTGATTAAGGATGAGTATCTGTTCAGGGGGATGTTTGTTGAGCGCCAATTTGCAATCACCGTTTGCAAATAAAATTTATTGGTGAAATATCAATAATAAATTTTTATTAAAATTTATTTAAATAGTATATGGTTTCTTTATTCTGTAATTAACTCTCTTTTAATCTTTTCTTTCAGCAATGAATATGATAACTTGTGCTCATCAAAACATATTTTTTAAAAAAATCTGCTAAGACTTTCAATGATGAGTGTTGCCAACTTAATCTAATTACTGAAGTCAACTCACAGTACCAGATATCTTGTTCAGTATATCATACCCATTTTGTATTCATGAAATAAAGAAACGAATACACCTTTTTCTGTATTTTGTAAACTCAAATCCTTTATTTATTCTTTAACTTGTTTTAAATGTCAAATATAATTCTTAACAAAGTTTGGCCAGCTGTATTTTAATATGCTCAGAGTGGCAGCAGTAACTCTTATATCTCAGGCATAAACATTTCATATTTTTATATTTAATGAATAAAATACAAATATAATGTGTTAAGTTAGGTCCTTTTGGCTACGATATAACAACAGTTTTGATAGGGAAAGTACCAAAATACATGTGATTAAAAATAGTTACAATGTTCCTTAACAGGATTATATAAATAGTGTAAAACAGTTCAGTGTTTAGGTTATGTTATTAAAATGTTTTTAAGACTTAACTAGCTTTAGATTATAGTAACACTATACATCAATGGTTTTTTTATGCTTATAGCAATACTATTAATTAATATTGTTCTCAGTGGAAGTTCAAAAATGGTTTTTATAAACAGTGTACTCAATGTCTTTGAAACCTATAGTCTAGGCTTAACAGGGAATGGTTCAGATTAATTTTAAATCAAAAATACTTCTCTCCCTGTGTCAACTGATCCAATTTCTTCAGAGATGTCCTGGTTTAATTCTGTAGAGTCCTGTAGCACTTCCTTCTTCTATTTTAATCTTGATAAAGATAATTATTTAATTGTTTTTATTGAGATGCACTGATATAAAATGTATTATAATTTACTTTAGTCACTTTGAGTTGTTTAAATCAACCTTTCTTCATTCAGATTTCAATAATACCCTCTATTCTATTTTTTTAACATCTTAGTTGCTAAGGCCTATATCAGCTATCTCCTTGGTTTCCAAGTAACATTTTTATGTCACCCTGGTGACATCATAAGAATAATATAAACAAACTTTTACTATTTTATATGTAATTTTCTTTAAAAGGATATACCTTTTTTATAAGAGCTTTAATCTTCATTTTATTGGTTTCTTTGTTCTTCTGATGAAACACTGATCATTTTACACCACTTTTGACTATCTTCTGATCTATATTTCCTGAGTTATTGATTTACACTTTTTTTATTATATTTGTTCCAAACTTATTTATTATTATTTCTTTTTGTACTTTTCACTTTCTTAAATTTATTTTATACATTTAGTAATCCTTTAACATAAACTGACATTGTTTCCTTATTATTTTAATAGAAATTCCTATTCATATAACTTAACTGACTAAGCTAATATGCCTAGTTTTACAAAAATCTCTGACTATTATTTTGGTACTTTCTTGTTAAGAAAAACATTAGTGTTATTAACACTATCATACATAATATTAATTAATGTGCCACAAACTAATTACTAATAACTATTAGTAATATATTATAATCCCCCTTAACTGACTGTATTTATGAATTTACAGTCTGCACAAATAAAACAAAATTCAATAAGTAAGTTCATTAACAGTGTCCTTCTTACTTATCATCATTGACATCCTTTTAACTAGGATAAACACATCATACATTAAACAATTAAAATAAATCATATTCAATCAATTCTTTCTTTACTAATTTCTTAACAATCTTATGTTTCTTGGTACTTTTTATTAAGATAATCAAAGTACATTTATGTTACAAGGGCATGGTAAAAATGTCATGTAACATAATGCCCCCCCCCCCAGAAAACAGGTTATTTTAGTAATAAATAGATTGCTCAAATAAGCTGATTGACTTCACCATTATTTTCCTCAATTTCCATAATACTTTTTTTTATACTTTTTTTATTATATACGCCCTTTACTCTTTGTTAGTTTCAGTGTTGGATAATTCATAAGTATTATTATTGTTATCCTTTGTTATTGTATATGGTCCTGTATATAACAATAATAACTTTTTAGTTATTCCTTCAACAGAACTGGGTAGATGTCTATTTTTTAGCAAAAACCTTTTCGCCCATAGAGTATTTTAAAATCCTGTTATTATCTCTTTCTTCTTTTCTCTTCTGTAGTTCAGCTTTGTGCAACACTCGATTATGTATTTCGATAATAGCTAATTCTTTCTCTTCCATAAAAGGGAATTCAATTAAAGATGTTATTTCCCTAGGTGGTGGTCTTTAAACATAACTTGGTATGGACTAGCTCCTATGGTTTCGTGGTAAGCTAGGTTGAGGAATGTTTCGGCAGCTTCGACATATTTACTCCAGTCTCTATGTTCTTCATGACAATATGTCCTCAGAATCCTACCTACTTCACGGAGAACTCGTTCTGCAGGGTTACTTTGGGGTGCTACACAGAAGTCTTACAAGTTCTGATTCCCCTATTTAATAATTCCTTTTTCCACTTTTTTCCTTTAAATTGAATACCGTGGTCGGTCACTAATATAGTCTCTGGTTTACCCACCTCAGGAATGTATTTCGTCATGATTATGTCCAGAATTTTACGAGTCGTAGCTTTGCTTATAGAGTATAATTTCGAAAATTTTGAAAAATGATCAAATATTATTACAATATATTTGAACTTACTTCTTCCCCCACTCTTACGAAATGGACCACATATGTCTAAAAATATCTTTTCCAAATTATGGCTCGAAGTGATGGTTATCATAGCGCCATCCTTCCTTTCATTATTCGTTTTTACCATTTGGCAGATTGTGCATTTTCTAACAGTTTGCCTTACTTGCTTCTTGATCCCCTTTATGTAGACATGTTCCCTTAATGCTTTTACAACTTTAAGGGGTACCATGTGTCCATATCTTATATGATAGTCTATGATTATTGATGATTCAACACTCTTAGGAATATATAATTTCCATTCCTGTTTTCGGGAAGTTGGACATGTAAATATTAAATTATTATGGATACAATAAAATGCTAAAATTGTGGGGTCATTGCTTGCCAATCTTTCTTTAATTAACTTTAGTTTGATATCTAAATTCTGATGAATTTCTATCTGTTTTAACACTTCTGCTAAATCTTCTCTTGATTTCACTATGTGATACACTCTTCCAATGTTTTCTTTTTGTACTTCATAAGTTCCGTTTGCAGTATTAATTCTGGATAATCCATCAGCCACAATATTTTGTTTTCCAGGTACATACTCCCAATTTATATGGTACTCTTGTAATATCAAAATCCATCTAGTTAGTCGACCATGATTTAGTTTGCATCTTTTTAGGAAAGATATGGATTTATGATCCGACCTTACTGTTATTTTATATCCTAAAATATAGGTACGGAACTTTAAGCATGCAAACACCACACTGAGGAGTTCTTTTTCTGTAACTGTATAATTTCTTTCGCAAGCACTCAAAACTCTACTAGCAAAACTGATCACTAAATGGTTTCCTACTTCATCTTCTTGATATAACTCAACACCTAAACTGACATTACTTGCATCACAATTTAAATAGAACCTCTGGTTGAAATCTGGGTGGTGTAACATAACACTATTTAGGAACTCAGTCTTGATTAAATTAAAGTTATCTTCTTCAGCCTTACCCCATTTCCATTTGTTCTTGGTTGAAAGTAGATTTTGAAATTTAGTAGTCAGTTCGGAATAATTTTGTTGGAACTTGCGATAATAATTACAAATCCCTAGAAATGATTGTAATTGTTTGATGTTTCTAGGTCTTGGAAAATTTTGAATAACTTCTATTTTCTCAGGCGACGGCGTGATCCCAGTTTCAGAGAGTATAAACCCAAGAAATTGTAATTCCTGAATTATGAATTTAGATTTATTTAACTTCAGTGTAATATTATTTTGTTGGAGTTTCCTGAGTACAATTTCAATATGATCACAGTGTTCATTCCATGTTTTAGAGGTAATAAGAATATCATCTACATATACTGTTGCGAACTCTAACGCTTCTTTTCCTAGTATCTGGTCCATGCACTGGATAAAAATGGCGACAGAATTAACCAACCCGAAAGGTAGGCGTTTAAATTGGTAGTTTCTTCCCTCGAAGATGAAGGCAACATACTGGCGACTGTCAGGGTGTAACTCTATTTGCCAGTATCCGCAAACAGCATCCCAACTACTCATAAACTTACAACCATGGAATTTCTTCATAGTTTCTTCTATCTCTATTGGAGATGTGCGAACAGTAATTATAATTTTATTTATTTCCCGCGCATCAAGACACAACCGTACTTGTCCATCTTTTTTAGGAATCGCCACAATGGGAATGGTATATGGGGAACTATTTCATTCTATAATATCTTCTTGAATCATCCTTGTTATTTCTTTTCTAACTGCCTCTTTTAACGATTGAGCAATAGGATACGATTTCTTATTGAAATTAACGGAGTCATGAAATTTTAATCGGCATATGAAATTCTTCGCCTTTCCAGGAGAATCGGAAAATACATTACGATAAGTTTTATATATTTTGTAGCATAACAGAATATCACCTTAAAATTTAACTTAATACAACATGAATAAAGAAGAAAATGTCAATAGTGAGTGAGAAAAATAAATGGTTAAAAAATAAACTAAAGAAACTGTTCATTAAGTCGATAAAATGTTAATAAAATTAAACTGAATAACAAAGAAAACTCTTGGTCCATATATAAATAACCAACTAATAAAACCCCAATAAAACAGCAGTATACCCAGTAGGTTGGGGAGCAGTAAAAGGAAGGACAAAAGTAAAAAGTAAACAAAATATTAATAAGGGGAAATTTATTAAATTAAGAAGCAGAGAAACCCCAAGACACAAAACCAATAACAAATTAATAAGGAGCTGTAAAGGAGAAAAGGACATGAAACCACAAGATAAGAAAATACTAATATAATGAGAAGGAAGAGACAAAATATGTCAAGGTTCATAAAAGATATATCAACAAGAAAGGATATTCACTAAAACCTTATGAGGAATGAATATACCCATTTATTACTTAATTGAAACCAATAATAAATGTCAGACCAAATAACAAGTTACAGGATACAATACAGTGAAAATAAAATTGTAAACTAAATTGTAAACCTAGTTTAAGAATAAAGTGAAAACAATTAAAAAGACTACCAATAGTGTAGAAGCCAACCAAAACTTACCATAGTGTAAAAAATTATTTAAAGGACTACCATTAGTGTAGACAATAATAAGTGACACACTATAATAAAGAATAGTGTAAGAAATAGAAATCCATTAAAAAGACTACCATCAGTGTAGAGAAATACTATATAAAAAATAAAAGACAGTCTAATGACTAAGGTTAATTTTAATAATAAAAGTGTTTTAAAAATTAACTAATATAAGATATTAATAGGTATAAGACGTTTTTATTTTATTGTATTAGCAAATTAGGTATAGTGAACACAAGAGACAGATAATAACTGAAAGTGTTATTAGTTATAAGATGTTTTTATTTCATTGTGTTACCAAAATAGTTATAGTAATTAAAAGAGACAGTTAATAACTGAAAGTGTTATTAGAAATAAGATGTTTTAATAGGATAAGGTTTGTTATAAAAGGAAACATACAAACAAAGGACAGCCAATGACTGATAATATTACTGATAATAAAATGTTTCCTTTATAATTCTATATATATAAAAAATAATAGGCATAAGATGTTTTTGTTATGTTTAAATGATATAAAAAAGTTAGTAGATATAAGATATTCTGTTGTATTTGAATCAATGTTCAATAATTTCCAAGTTTAAATCCTCACAGTTGTGTGTTTGGCGTCAGCAACAATTGTCCTGAAGATGACAATAAATATTGTCGAAACGTCGACGCAAAATAACTAAAAGTTGTATTATTGACCGATCCTCACTAACTATCCACTAAATAATTTCCAAGTTTGTTAAGTCAGAGAAGGCAAGTAGGTAATAGGAATATTGTATTTTTATTAAACTGTAAACCATATAAAGAGTAATAAGGCAACTTAACTAACACACCACAATAGAAAAACAAAACAGCATTGTAAACCAAAATCATCTATCATAGAGTCAAACTCAAATAAATAAATTTAATCAAACTGTATATAATGAATAGAAACTATTCCATACAAAACAAAGATATGAAAATGTAATCAGTACAGAAACAAATATTAACAAATGTAATGACAAAAGAATAAAATTGACTTTATTTGGAAATAAGTAATACTAGGCCTAAGAGGTACTCAACTCAAATAAAAAGTAAATTAATCAATATTGGAGTATTATAACAACAAATTATTAACAACAAACAATAATCATGGAATGAGTAAGATTATTTAATGGAAATATTAACATAAAATCACTTGTAAACCATTTAAATACTAAAATTGTAAAAAATACAAGGCCTACAATAAATAGTAAAAATTGTAAATTTTAGGCTTATCTGAACTTAAAACAGGCCCAATTATATATCAAATTATGTAAAATTAGCTTAAGAATATTGCTGAATAGTTAAATTTTCGTAAAATTAATAAATAATTAAGTTACAGCAATAAATAGGAAAACTGTAATGTATGTTTATGAGTTGAAATCAAATCCAAGACATGTAAATTTGTAAAAAACAATGGGAAGAGGAAAAAGACATTTTATAAATTACCACAAAACGACGACTTTAAGTCATCAGTCTATTGTTAATCGTGAATGTGAACAGATCAGAAATTACTGACGGAAGATCTAAAAAACCGAAATAGTGTAAAAACAATGAGATACAACCTCAAAAAGTGTTACTGAGGTTACCAAATGGAAAACAACACCATTACTTAATAACCAACACCAAACTGAACCAGAACAACTACAATAGTAATATCCATCACTAGAACGAGAAATCAATCGCCATTTTGAGCAAAATTCAACCAATACTATCTGGACACGAACTTAACATATTTGAACACAGAACACTGCACCAATAAATTATCACAGAACGACATCGCCGAGGAGGGAAGAACATTTCACACAATTTTCCAGGGATACTACAACCTCGCCGAGGAAGGAATTCGCATTTATTTCTGAGGGAGAAGAACATAGCGTCAGCGTTGTGTAGCAGAAATCCACAAGGTGAGCGGCGGCCATTTGCATTGCAGAGCGACCAGCATATCAACACTGCCTCCACGAGTCAGTGACGTCATTCTACGAAATGGTTCGATCTTTATTTAATAATTGACAATTTTCATAATCCTGTTATTTTTCAGCAAATAATAATTTATTTTAAGATAATTGTAAGTATTGTATCCTTATTGTATTGTATTGTATTGTATCCTATTGTATTGTATTCCTTGCCCTCTCTGACCATTTCGACAGTTAAAAGAATCCGAAATAATTAATTTTGTAACATTATATTTTGTCATTTTTGTTCACAATCGACCTGAGCGAATCTCAATCAATGCCTGGTCCATGCGCATAAGAGTGGCGCACAAATTCAAATGTTAAGAAATAAACACCATAATTACTCAATTACAAATGTTCATAATTATTTGTACAATAGATATTAGTTTCTTCTTTCTTCTAAAAATAATTTAGAGTTATTAGAGAAATATACCAAGAAGAAGAAGAAGAGGAGCGAAGTTAGAAAAGAGAACACTAGATCCCACTACATAACTAGATTATCTATAGAGAACAAATATTTCAAAAAAAACATAATATCTCATTTATTCAATTGAAGGTAATTAAAAAATCTACAATTAATTAATTATTCAATTAATTAATTAAACAAAAAATATATAAATAAATTTTCATTAAATCTATAACTAACAACAAATTTTTTTTCTTATCAACATAATACACATCAACAACAATTATTAATTCTCTCTATTTTATTTGTTTTATAACAAATTAGCGCCCAACGTGGGGCTGAAAATAGGAATCGATAGATCAATAAAATAAGGACAATTCGTCCAGTTTCCTATTTTAGCTCGGCAGCTGTCAACAGGTCAGAAAAAGAAACAAGCAGTGGCGGCTCGTCAGGTGACGCAGGTGAAGCGCTGCTTCACCTAAAATAACTGGTTCAATGTGTTTCTTTTTACACAAAATTATTTTCAATTTTTAGTCAATTTTGTGTTTAAAAATATTTTTTAAATTAAATTTCGTCTGTATAATAATTAAAATAACATTTACAAGCGATGTAAATAGGTTACAGAAGCTGGACTTCGCTGCGATCACATACAAGCCTACTGATGGCAGAAAGCGCTATCTTAGAAGCAGCTTTCTGTACCTCGAAGGCTGCATCAGTTAATACGTCACTAAAACGCTCGGTTTATGACGGTTGCCATGACAACGTATGGTACTCAGCGTCCCCCCCTCACACACGTGAAGCAGTGTCGCTGTCCTGTTTCAGTGCTTTACCTATCCAGCGCGTTTGTTTTGTTCGTTGTTCGTCGTGTTTGATTGTGTGTGAAGTTTTTACAGAATGTTTCCTTCATATGATCCGGTATGTGTTTTATTAGAAACACCATTTTCAAGATGGAATAATGATGATAAGAAAAACTTTTTAAGCTGTGAAAAATCTATAGCCTACCTATATTGAAAGTAAATAAAGTTGCAAAAATAAAGGACACGGTGTGCAATCGCAACTTTAAACAAAATTGGTATTCAACGTTCGAGTGGTTGTGTGGCAGTTATTATTTAAATAAACTTTTTTGTATGCCCTGCTTAATTATTAGTGTTAAATCAAGTGCGTGGAGTAAGAACGGCTTTGATGATTTCGGTAACGTTACTCCTTTCCAAACATGAAGATTCTTCTGAGCACATGCGTTGTGCATTGAGTTTTTAAAAACTAACGAAAAATTTAAGTACTATCGAGAATGCTTTGAAGGAAAATTCTAGGTTGTATATTAAACACTTCAATGACAACGTTCGGCTTAACGGACGTTTCATGCATCTTCCTATTCGTGCAGTTCTTTACTTGGGTAAACAAGAATTAGCATTTCGTGGTCACCACGAAGAGTTATCATCTATTAATCGCGGAAATTTTAAAGAACTGCTAGAAACCTTCGTATCGATAAGCTCTGTAGATATTCAAGAACACTATAACAAAATCTCACCCGTCTTTGCCGGCAATTCTAAGACTATTCAGAATGAAATAATTGACTGCATTTCACAAGATATTGTTGAACACGTCGCAAAGGAAATAGAAGATAGTACATTCTTTTTAATTCAAGTGGATGAATCCACAGACATTGTCCACAAATCTCAATGTAGCATCATAATTAGATACGTTATTCCTGGAGGAAAGCTGGTGGAAAGATTTTTGGGATTTTATGATGATAGTTCCAGTCGGACTGCTGACACACTATTTCACGTTGTGTCAAGGTCCCTCGAAAAGTTTGATTATAAATCAAAACTTACTGCCCAGTGTTTTGATGGTGCAAGCGTTATGTCAGGCGAATTAAATGGTCTTCAGGCAAAAATCAAAGAATTAGTGCCACAAGCGGTTTTTGTTCACTGCATGGCGCATCATTTGAATTTAGTGCTTTAACAAAGCTGCAACAGCATTTCGAAATGTCGGATATTTTTTGCGACTGTTAACGGTTTACCCTCTTTTTTCCACAGTTCTGCTAAGCAAACTTACGCAGTAGACACAGTCGTTGGAAGACGAATCCCTACTTCCGTTATTACGCGATGGAAGTCTAATTCCAAAATTGTGAATACTATATATAACGAATGGGATTCATTAAAATAAGTATTCACTAAAATTGTCAACGATTCAAATTATGATCAAACATCAATTAGGCAGAGTGATGGCTTCTTAAATAAATTTAATGATTTTGGATTTACGCTTTTGGTTGTCGTTTTTAACGATATTTTTGGAGCCACGGATGTTCTCTTCAATTTGCTACAAAAGAAGTCATTTGACATTAATTTCTGTATCTCGCAAGTTAAAAATATTCAAACACTCATAAATAGCAAAAGAACTGATGATGCATTTATGAAAATTTTCGATTTAGCTACTTCAAAAACAACAGTTCCAACTGAATACCATGAGTTGCAGAAAAGAATTACACTCACACGAGATCAACTTTTTGAAAAATACAAAATTCTGTATTATGAAATTTTAGATAACCTTTCAGTACAAATAGCCACACGTTTTAATGATATGGAAAAGCTTCAGTTTGTTTAATGGATACTTCAAAGTTTGTAACGTATTCTGAAAACTTTCCCACGGATGCATTAAGTAACTTAAAGGTGTAAATCTGTTTACCAATTTCCAAAGACTGAAAAACGAGTGACAGCTTATTTATGAGGATAAGCAATATAGACATATGGAACTACTAAATTTTATGGAACTTTTAGCTGACAACAGGAACATCTTTAAAGAAGCTTACAAACTGTTCTGTTTAATAGTAACTATTCCATCCACTACCGTTTCCGTGGAAAGAAGTTTTCCTTGTTTAAAAAGAATAAAATCATACCTGCGCAATACAATGACAGAGGACAGACTTACTACCTTATCAAAAATTTCCTTAGAAAAGGAACTATTAAACGAATTAATTAATGTACAACCACTTTACGACATTATCGACAAGTTTGCATATTTGAAAGAGAGGAGAATTGACCTTGTGTTCAAGAAATAAAATTCAAGCCTGTAAGTACTTACTATTTTTAACTACTTTATTTGTAAATTTTATTAACATACTTTTCTTTTGTCTCCGTATGTTATTCATGATTTCAAAACAGGAAGAAAGAAACATATTCACATAATTGATGGGGGGGGGGACCTGCCACCGATTCTGCTTCACCAATCCTCGAAGCCACGAGCCGCCACTGGAAACAAGATGCACAGGAGGGCGACATCAAAGAAAAGGGCGATGGAGACCGAACAGGAAATAGATATGGAGGATAAAGAAGCAACACCCGTGGAAGATATAGAATCGAGATTACCTCCAGCAGAACCAACCGAACCAGAATCCCAAGGGAAACAACCCGACAAGCTGACACGAACAGAGAATGGGGAAGTGATGGAAATGCTCAGGCTAATAATGGAGAAAATGGATGAGAACCACAAATCACTAATGGAAGAATTAAGAAAGAACAGGAACAAAGAATCAAAAAATGATAGCAAACCAGAAACAGAAGAAATACCAAACGATGAAACAAGGGAACAAGTAACATTATTGTCAGAAATTAAACCTAATAGGAATCAAGAGAATATTAAACATATGGAAGGGGAATCAAAGAAAATGAGAAGAAGGTACCCAAGGAATTTAATAAAAACAAAGGAAGAATTGGAGATGATGAACAGCGGTTTAATTAATGTAAGTAATATCCCGATAACCAGGGAAAAGGACATCATGAATGCTATAGATTATAGAAGCAGGTCAAGACAAATCTCAGAAATAACTTACAATAAAACCGTATATTACCATTTTAAAAGGGATATAAAGGAATGGAATGCAACAGAAATAGAAACATATGGTAAAAAATCTGTGATAGCATCCATCCTGGATAAACCAGAGACATCTTGGTTTAATAAACAATATAATAAAATGAGCCAAATAAGCTTTGAAACAAGGGAGAAAATAACAACAGAAAAAAGAGAATACAAGAGAGAAACGATAGATGTCGCAAGAACAGAAATATTTCTGAGAACAATGGTAGTCCGGACAGCAAGGACTATTTTAAAGACCTATTATATAAAGAAATGTAAGAATAGTAAGAAGAATAAAAATAACAAAATTAAAAAAAAATCTGTAAGGCCAACTTACATAAGAATCATTTGAAAAAACTATTATGTATAAAAAAGAATTTGGATGAAACTATAAAAATACCAAAATTCAAAAAATTTGTAAGGACAACTTACACCAATCATTTGAAAAAACTATTATAAATAAAAAAGAATTTGGATGAATAAAAATAACAAAATTCAAAAATTTATAAGACCAACTTAGAGGAATCATTTGAGAAAACTATTATGTATAAAAAAGAATTTGGATGAATAAAAATAACAAAATTCAAAAAATTTGTAAGACCAACTTACATAAAATATTTGAAAAAACTATTATGAATAAAAAAGAATTTAGATGAAGAAAAATGTCCAAATTCAAAAAGTTGTAAGACCAACTTACTTGAACTGTTTGAGAGAAACTATTAAAAACTTATATATAAAAAGAATTTTGGAGAAAAGATCTAAAGTCAAAAAATAGTAAGTACAACTCACACGAATGATGAGATATAACTATTAAATATAAAAAGAAATTTTGTGAGAAAAAGCTACAAAATTCTAAAAGAGTAAGAACAAATTGCACTCAGAATTTGAGTGAACTCTTACATAAAAGAATTCGAGAGTAAATGGAGTACAAATGTGTAAACTTTCTCAAACTCTCCAGAGACAAAGCAAAAAGAACATGTTCCAGTAAATAAAGAGAACAACCAATATTAAACAATTGAATAATTTCATATTACCAGAACAATATATTAATAAATGTTAAAAGTGTCATAAGAAGGAACGTAGCAAATCTTCATAAAAACCTGTGTTAATAAAGAAAAAAAAACCCTAAATAAACTATCCCAGCTATAAAAACTATACTATAGTTTGTATTGTAATAGTGACTATGCTAACTATAACCACTATTATCAACAATGTAAATGAGACAATTTAAGACAAAAATGATACAGAATTTTAAATGAAAAAGAGAGAAGAAACCAGAATATTATATAATTTAATCAAAATAACTTAACCAAACTCACAAGGAAAATAACTTGATAAAGATGAAACAATGAAGAAGGACCAACTAAGTAAAAACCAAGTATTAAGACCAGAAACTAAAAACCCTGGTACCATGATGATAATATTGTTGTAATAACCACTATTATAGTGATAAGTGATAAAGAAAGAATTAATGTTATGCCATGAGCAATAAAACGACTCATTGGATACCAAATGAAAAAAAATCTATATATATGCTAATTACTATGTAAACAAGATAAAAAGATGAAATGATGAAACGATGAAATGTATATTATACCACATACCTAAACCACATAATATGGAATGAGCTTTGATAGAGAAGAAGAGTCAAGTGTATAAAAGTATTAATTGATATAAAATATTATGAAGTGAAGAATCCAAGGATGTTTATTATTAGTCAAAAGAGACTACTGTTACTGATTATTTATTTTTATGACTGGATGTAGAAAAATTCCATCAGTCTTATATTTTGAGCAGAGATGATAATTCCTCTGGGCTCAGTTAAGTGAAGTATTGGACAGCAGGGATTGAAGCCAAATGTGCCACTCTGAACTGTTCCAACTCACATGTTAGGGAGTAAACATACAGGTGAGGAAGCACCAAATAAGAAAAAATATAAAATGATAATGTTATACACAAGATTGATGATTACTTATTAATGAAAAGAGAAGCTAATGAAGGAGATACATATCATCTGAGAGAAAGCAACGGTGGAAAAAGAAGGTATACAAAGTGAAATCACGAATAAAATATGGTAAATAAAAAGAATTAGTAGTAATTATTTCATCCATACTAAGAGTATGATCTGAACTAATCACTTTTACAGGAGAGCATATGTAGCATAACAGAATTATCACCTTAAAATTTAACTTAATACAACATGAATAAAGAAGAAAATGTCAATAGTGAGTGAGAAAAATAAATGGTTAAAAAATAAACTAAAGAAACTGTTCATTAAGTCGATAAAATGTTAATAAAATTAAACTGAATAACAAAGAAAACTCTTGGTCCATATATAAATAACCAACTAATAAAACCCCAATAAAACAGCAGTATACCCAGTAGGTTGGGGAGCAGTAAAAGGAAGGACAAAAGTAAAAAGTAAACAAAATATTAATAAGGGGAAATTTATTAAATTAAGAAGCAGAGAAACTCCAAGACACAAAACCAATAACAAATTAATAAGGAGCTGTAAAGGAGAAAAGGACATGAAACCACAAGATAAGAAAATACTAATATAATGAGAAGGAAGAGACAAAATATGTCAAGGTTCATAAAAGATATATCAACAAGAAAGGATATTCACTAAAACCTTATGAGGAATGAATATACCCATTTATTGCTTAATTAAAACCAATAATAAATGTCAGACCAAATAACAAGTTACAGGATACAATACAGTGAAAATAAAATTGTAAACTAAATTGTAAACCTAGTTTAAGAATAAAGTGAAAACAATTAAAAAGACTACCAATAGTGTAGAAGCCAACCAAAACTTACCATAGTGTAAAAAATTATTTAAAGGACTACCATTAGTGTAGACAATAATAAGTGACACACTATAATAAAGAATAGTGTAAGAAATAGAAATCCATTAAAAACACTACCATCAGTTTAGAGTAATACTAAATAAAAAATAAAAGACAGTCTAATGACTAAGGTTAATTTTAATAATAAAAGTGTTTTAAAAATTAAGTAATATAAGATATTAATAGGTATAAGACGTTTTTATTTTATTGTATTAGCAAATTAGGTATAGTGAACACAAGAGACAGATAATAACTGAAAGTGTTATTAGTTATAAGATGTTTTTATTTCATTGTGTTACCAAAATAGTTATAGTAATTAAAAGAGACAGTTAATAACTGAAAGTGTTATTAGAAATAAGATGTTTTAATAGGATAAGGTTTGTTATAAAAGGAAACATACAAACAAAGGACAGCCAATGACTGATAATATTACTGATAATAAAATGTTTCCATTATAATTATATATATATAAAAAATAATAGGCATAAGATGTTTTTGTTATGTTTAAATGATATAAAAAAGTTAGTAGATATAAGATATTCTGTTGTATTTGAATCAATGTTCAATAATTTCCAAGTTTGTTAAGTCAGAGAAGGCAAGTAGGTAATAGGAATATTGTATTTTATTAAACTGTAAACCATATAAAGAGTAATAAGGCAACTTAACTAACACACCACAATAGAAAAACAAAACAGCATTGTAAACCAAAATCATCTATCATAGAGTCAAACTCAAATAAATAAATTTAATCAAACTGTATATAATGAATAGAAACTATTCCATACAAAACAAAGATATGAAAATGTAATCAGTACAGAAACAAATATTAACAAATGTAATGACAAAAGAATAAAATTGACTTTATTTGGAAATAAGTAATACTAGGCCTAAGAGGTACTCAACTCAAATAAAAAGTAAATTAATCAATATTGGAGTATTATAACAACAAATTATTAACAACAAACAATAATCATGGAATGAGTAAGATTATTTAATGGAAATATTAACATAAAATCACTTGTAAACCATTTAAATACTAAAATTGTAAAAAATACAAGGCCTACAATAAATAGTAAAAATTGTAAATTTTAGGCTTATCTGAACTTAAAACAGGCCCAATTATATATCAAATTATGTAAAATTAGCTTAAGAATATTGCTGAATGATTTCATAAAGGAATTTGCCCATCTTATAGAGCGAATATGGCTGGAGGAGGTAATGCCTGATGAGTGGAACAATGGGGTGGTGTGTTTAATACATAAAAAGGGTGATCCGCTTATATGTAAAAATTATAGGGGCATCTCTCTACTTAATACAGCATATAAGGTATTGTCCAACATCATATTTTCTAGGCTGCTTCCCTACGCTGAGGAAAACATAAAAGAATATCAGTGTGGATTCACTAGGAATAGGTCAACAACAGACCAAATATTTACACTAAGGCAAATCCTGGAAAAAACGTTGGAATATGGAGTGCCCACTCACCATCTCTTTGTGGATTTCCAGTCGGCATATGATTCAATCAACCGGAAAATGCTATATAGAGCTATGAAGGAGTTGCATATACCATCTAAGTTGGTGCGTATGGTTGGAGTAGTTATGTCCAATTCTAAGTGCCAAATCAGAATACAATCAAATCTATCTAACTCCTTAAAAACATTGAATGGGTTGAAACAAGGAGATGCCTTAGCATGTCTGTTGTTCAACATAGCTCTAGAAAAGGTCATCAGGGATTCAGGAATTCAAACTAGCGGACACATATTTCACAAGGAGGTACAGCTTCTGGCCTATGCCGATGACATTGACGTCATAAGTAGGTCTGAATCTGGCTTAAAGGAAGCCTTTCAGGAACTGGAGTTGTCCGCTAAGGCTATGGGCTTGGTTATAAACCAAAGCAAAACCAAATATATGGTTGTAGGTGCCAATACTCGTACCCTGTCCCTGCGCATTAACGATTATGAATTTGAAAAGGTTCAGGGTTTTCCATATCTCGGGTCATATGTGGACTCTGGAAATGACTCCTCTAGAGATATTGAAAGACGAATATTATCTGCTAATAGGTGTTACTACGGACTGGTGAAACATTTTAAATCAAAATTAATAACTAAAGATACAAAAGCCTCCCTATACAAGACCTTGATTAGACCAGTCCTGATGTACGGCTCGGAATGCTGGGTGTTAAAAAAACTAGATGAGCAGAGACTATCCGTTTTTGAGAGGAGGGTACTGAGGAGAATCTATGGCCCTGTGAGGGAAAACAACATTTGGAGGCGACTGCATAATCGAGAGTTGTACGAAAGGTTTAAAGATCTTCCGATCGTGCAACTCATACAAATTAACAGATTGCGTTGGGCTGGTCATGTGCAGAGAATGGCGGAGGATAGAATCCCAAAAAGAGTGATGAATTATTTGCCGATGGGAAGGAGAAGGAGGGGAAGACCGCGTACAAGATGGCTGGACCAGGTTGGTAAGGAGGCAGTGAGGCTGGGTGCAGCAAACTGGTGGACATTGGCCGGGAGTAGAGACCAGTGGGGAAGATTTCTTTTGGAGGCCAGGGCCCGGACTGGGCTGTAGCGCCGAGGATGTATGTATGTATGATGTATGTATATTGCTGAATAGTTAGATTTTCGTAAAATTAATAAATAATTAAGTTACAGCAATAAATAGGAAAACTTGTAATGTATGTTTATGAGTTGAAATCAAATCCAAGACATGTAAATTTGTAAAAAGCAATGGGAAGAGGAAAAAGACATTTTATAAATTACCACAAAACGACGACTTTAAGTCATCAGTCTATTGTTAATCGTGAATGTGAACAGATCAGAATTTACTGACGGAAGATCTAAAAAACAGAAATAGTGTAAAAACAATGAGATACAACCTCAAAAAGTGTTACTGAGGTTACCAAATGGAAAACAACACCACTACTTAATAACTAACACCAAACTGAACCAGAACAACTACAATAGTAATATCCATCACTAGAACAAGAAATCAGTTGCCATTTTGAGCAAAATTCAACCAATACTATCTGGACACGAACTCAACATATTTGAACACAGAACACTGCACCAATAAATTATCACAGAACGACATCGCCGAGGAGGGAAGAACACTTCACACAATTTTCCAGGGATACTACAACCTCGCCGAGGAAGGAATTCGCATTTATTTCTGAGGGAGAAGAACATAGCGTCAGCGTTGTGTAGCAGAAATCCACAAGGTGAGCGGTGGCCATTTGCATTGCAGAGCGACCACCATATCAACACTGCCATTCTACGAAATGGTTCGATCTTTATTTAATAATTGACAATTTTCATAATCCTGTTATTTTTCAGCAAATAATAATTTATTTTAAGATAATTGTAAGTATTGTATCTTGTTCCTTGCCCTCTCTGACCATTTCGACAGTTAAAAGAATCCGAAATAATTAATTTTGTAACATTATATTTTGTCATTTTTGTTCACAATCGACCTGAGCGAATCTCAATCAATGCCTGGTCCATGCGCATAAGAGTGGCACACAAATTCAAATGTTAAGAAATAAACACCATAATTACTCAATTACAAGTGTTCATAATTATTTGTTCAATAGATATTAGTTTCTTCTTTCTTCTAAAAATAATTTAGAGTTATTAGAGAAATATACCAAGAAGAAGAAGAAGAAGAAGAAGAAGAGGGGCAAAGTTAGAAAAGAGAACACTAGACCCCACTACATAACTAGATTATCTATAGAGAACAAATATTTTAAAAAAACATAATATCTCATGTATTCAATTGAAGGTAATTAAAAAATCTACAATTAATTAATTATTCATTTTCATTAAATCTATAACTAACAACAAAATTTTTTCTTTTCAACATAATACACATCAACAACAATTATTAATTCTCTCTATTTTATTTGTTTTATAACAATTTCTATTAATTTTTTCTTCTGTTCCATACTGATTGCCTCGGTATACCCCTTTCCTTGAAACGACAATATTTCCTGCATTTTTTCCTGCCACAATGCTGATTCTGTTACGATCTCTTTATCTCCTATGGGTGTCCTTATTATTTCCCTAACGTGGTATGAGTTTCTGTACTGAGGGGCTATTGAGCTTCCTATTATCTCAGCAGTCCATTCATAACCTTCTGAGCTCAGTGTCATTTTTCCACTGGCTAAATTAATAATCGCATAGTGACGCCTTAGCGTATCACAGCCTATCAACACCTTAAAAGGTAACCCTTGGGCCACCAGAAACACCATAGGAATTCCTACTCCCATACTCATAACATTCAGACTTACTTGCTGTTTTATTGTCTTGTTTTGTTTGCCAGTCGCTCCTATAATAGCAATATTATTAATAGGCAATGTGGATATTTTTTCCGTACTCAACTCCTGTATTCTGTTCAGCTCTAATCTGTCTATTAAAGAAATGTTTGCTCCTGTATCTATCATAACTTCAGTTAGCACCCCATGTAATTCTACCTTGATGTATACTATGTCCTCATTCGGTTTATCTTCTTCCATGGTAATCTCTTCCAACAAATCACTATGTATATTTTTTAAATAAAAGTTTCTTATCACGGTTATTGATTCTTTGTTATTATTATTAGGATTTATATCTCTCCTCAGCCGTGGGTCCGCTAGCAGTGATGGGCCGTCCAATGTTCTCACTGCGGCCTCTCATTTTCCCTATTGACATCACTGTTGGTTTGTTGAACTTGTTCATTGGTGTTTTGGTTTCCAGAGGGTGTCTCCCTTCTTCTATCCCAGCTTCTGGATCTCTGATAGACTTCTCCGTTATCATTCCATTGTCTCCTATTGTCATTATCTCTTCCATATCGTCTGTCATAATTTCTGTCATTATTAAAATTCTGACGTCTTCCTTGAAATCGCCTGTTATTCGGATTTCTATTATATCCGTCCGTACGTGGTTTATTGGCTGTCGATTGTCGTGTGGTTGTTCCTTGTTCCTATCATTCCAATCCTCAGGTCTTCTTCGACTCCTGTAATAATAATTTTCCCTCTCAAAACCTTCTAAGAGAGCCTACATCTCTCCAATAGTTTTTATCTGTCCACACCGACGAGCCTGTACAATGTCTTCTCCAAAATGATATGATAATTTGGCTATGAGACACTCTTCAGGGATTTTTGGTTGTAAATGTCGAGCCACCCAGACTTCACCCAGAAAATAAGCAGTCATTGTCTGTCCTCTTCCAGCATCATATCTGCCAGTGCTCAAATTGTCCCTAACTATATTTTGGATGGACTCAGACCAATCCTTTATTTTAAAAATTTGTTTAAATTCATTATAATTGGTGATTTCATTTCTTACTGCCTTCCCCCAGTTATCATTAATATTTTTAAAACTATCATCAAGAAGATTCTTTATTATTTGCCAACGACTTTCTTTGGTCTTATTTAAACCTTATTCTAGCCTTTCCAGAAATTATAGAGGGTTCTGACGATATTCTTTAAAATTTATCACTTCTTTATTTTCTCCGATTAGTGGAGGTATATAGTTTATTGGTCCAAGTTTTAGTACCTCTATCTCTTCCTTAAGGTTGTTTATATCCTTCTGTTGAATTTCCTCTATTTTCTCCCTGTTGTTGGTAACTTGATTTTGTACCTGTATTATCTTGGTTTCTGCCTGATTGTATTGTTCCCCTACCTTATTTTGTAATATTTCTAATTGCTCCTGAGTATCTTTGTGAAGTATAACAAGACTGGTTTTACTGTTATCCTCCACTTCAATTATTTTGTTTATCACCTCTTCGCATAACTGACTTAAATTCTCCTCGGTTTTCTCAACCTTCTGGTTAGTTTCTGTAATTCTATTCCTTATTTCATCTTTATACTCTTCTAATTGTTGTTTCAATTCCTCTTTATTCTTCTCACTCTCTTCCTTCAACAGTCCTTTTAATTCTTCATTACTTTGACTAAATCCTCCTTCAACTGTTGTTGTAATGTTTCATTATTACTTTCAATTTTTTTATTTAATTCCTCATGATCTTCCCTTATTTGTTTCTTTAATTCCTCATTAGTTTATTTTAATAAGGTTTCATTATCTACTCTCATTTGTTTCAACTCTTCTTGGTTACTATCTATTTTCTTGTTAAGCGTTTCACTGTTACTGTCCATTTTCTTGTCCATTTTTTCCATGTCTTCCTTATTTTGTTTCAATGTTTCACTGTTACTATCCATTTTCTTGTCCATTTGTTGAAACATTTCCATTAATCTTTCAAATCTCATTTCTTCTGCAGTCCTCTTTGGTTCTTCTTGTGTGGGTTTATCTGGTTGGTCCCCTGGTGTATCTCTTACCACTGTTTCCCTTTCATCAGTCAGTTATTGGGGTATCTCTTACCATTACTTCTACTTCTTCAACTGTGGTTGCTTCCTTATCTTCTATATTTAACTCTATTTCTTCTCCCTCCATCCGTTTCCGTGACGTTGCTCTTCTCCTTAACATCTCTGTTGTTAATCGTAGCCGCCACTAGAGTAGAAATCACTGTGAACTCACAATAAGAATACAAAGCTATTCAACTTCTAGCTTCACTAGTTGGGCTCCAATTTGTAACGTGTAATAGTGTTACTCTTTTATTTTACAGCCTCACTATTGGGATCGCCAATTTGTTACATCCAGAATCCAATCTACGGGTTATTTATCAGAATTTGTATCTTGTTTAACTCGGTTATTATTTGTATATACTTTGTTAATATTTGATTAAGGATGAGTATCTGTTCAGGGGGATGTTTGTTGAGCACCAATTTGCAATCACCGTTTGCAAATAAAATTTATTGGTGAAATATCAATAATAAATTTTTATTAAAATTTATTTAAATAGTATATGGTTTCTTTATTCTGTAATTAACTCTCTTTTAATCTTTTCTTTCAGCAATGAATATGATAACTTGTGCTCATCAAAACATATTTTTAAAAAAAATCTGCTAAGACTTTCAAATGATGAGTGTTGCCAACTTAATCTAATTACTGAAGTCAACTCATAGTACCAGATATCTTGTTCAGTATATCATACCCATTTTGTATTTGTGAAATAAAGAAACGAATAAACCTTTTTCTGTATTTTGTAAACTCAAATCCTTTATTTATTCTTTAACTTGTTTTAAATGTCAAATGTAATTCTTAACAAAGTTTGGCCAGCTGTATTTTAATATGCTCAGAGTGGCAGCAGTAACTCTTATATCAGGCATAAACATTTCATATTTTTATATTTAATGAATAAAATACAAATATAATGTGTTAAGTTAGGTCCTTTTGGCTACGATATAACAACAGTTTTGATAGGGAAAGTACCAAAATACATGTGATTAGAAATAGTTACAATGTTCCTTAACAGGATTATATAAATAGTGTAAAACAGTTCAGTGTTTAGGTTATGTTATTAAAATGTTTTTAAGACTTAACTAGCTTTAGATTATAGTAACACTATACATCAATGGTTTTTTTATGCTTATGGCAATACTATTAATTAATATTGTTCTCAGTGGAAGTTCAAAAATGGTTTTTATAAAAAGTGTACTCAATGTCTTTGAACCTATAGTCTAGGCTTAACAGGGAATGGTTCAGAGTAATTTTAAATCAAAAATACTTCTCTCCCTGTGTCAACTGATCCAATTTCTTCAGAGATGTCCTGGTTTAATTCTGTAGAGTCCTGTAGCACTTCCTTCTTCTATTTTAATCTTGATAAAGATAATTATTTAATTGTTTTTATTGAGATGCACTGATATAAAATGTATTATAATTTACTTTAGTCACTTTGAGTTGTTTAAATCAACCTTTCTTCATTCAGATTTCAATAATACCCTCTATTCTATTTTTTTAACATCTTAGTTGCTAAGGCCTATATCAGCTATCTCCTTGGTTTCCAAGTAACATTTTTATGTCACCCTGGTGACATCATAAGAATAATATAAACAAACTTTTACTATTTTATATGTAATTTTCTATAAAAGGATATACCTTTTTTATAAGAGCTTTAATCTTCATTTTATTGGTTTCTTTGTTCTTCTGATGAAACACTGATCATTTTAACACCACTTTTGACTATCTTCTGATCTATATTTCCTGAGTTATTGATTTACACTTTTTTTATTATATTTGTTCCAAACTTATTTATTATTATTTCTTTTTGTACTTTTCACTTTCTTAAATTTATTTTATACATTTAGTAATCCTTTAACATAAACTGACATTGTTTCCTTGTTATTTTAATAGAAATTCCTATTCATATAACTTAACTGACTAAGCTCAATATGCCTAGTTTTACAAAAATCTCTGACTATTATTTTGGTACTTTCTTGTTAAGAAAAACATTAGTGTTATTAACACTATCATACATAATATTAATTAATGTGCCACAAACTAATTACTAATAACTATTAGTAATATATTATAATACCCCTTAACTGACTGTATTTATGAATTTACAGTCTGCACAAATAAAACAAAATTCAATAAGTAAGTTCATTAACAGTGTCCTTCTTACTTATTATCATTGACATCCTTTTAACTAGGATAAACACAACATACATTAAACAATTAAAATAAATCATATTCAATCAATTCTTTCTTTACTAATTTCTTAACAATCTTATGTTTCTTGGTACTTTTTATTAAGATAATCAAAGTACATTTATGTTACAAGGGCATGGTAAAAATGTCATGTAACAATACCCCTGTAGAGATGAAGTGACTTCTGATTGTCTTCCAAGTTAAACTTTCTTTAGCTGTGTTATGACCACAGTGATGCATAAAATAAATCTTTATAAATCACTCTCCAGTTCATATAGCTTCTCTTTTTCTTACACCAATCTGACAAGAGTGTTTATCAATTTAGGGGGGTTGCATGTAGGGGGGGGTTGACTGCTGTGATAATATGAATACATCATTATCATGTAGTATATTGTAGTATGGGACTGAAGGATAGGATTTCACTGAAGTGTTTCCCACTGGTTCACATGATGTGTCCTCATACTGTGACACTTCCATTTTGGTCAAGCACACTATATATGTAAATGTATAGAAATTACAGATTTAGACATTAAAATCTGTGCAACAACTGAAACTTCTGAACCACATGTAGCCAGACTGAAAACATTTACTTATTACAACTTATTAGCATGACCTACATAACTCAACAGAATCTTAAGAAGTGGTGTAACATCTTACAAGCCTCCCCCATGTACCATAGACATCCAGCATTCACTCCCAACAGTGATATTCAAACAACTCCTCAACTTAAAACTGAAACTTGTTTGATCTAACTGTTAATTAAAACCACAATCTTAGGGTTCCTACCCAAGCCAAAATCAAATTGTAAAACGTACACAATTCACTCACGGGATTCAGTTGTAAGTGGTGAAAAATAAAAGAATATATCAGATTAAGGACAACTATATATGAGAATTCTCATGCATCATATACCTTCAGATGTTTTGTAGACAGTATGTTGACCTGACATCTGAATGTTAAAAAAAAAAAATGAATGGTCAGATGAAAAGAAACACATATCTGGTTTCACAACATTCTGTATACACACCGGTACCAATCTGCGAGCTTGACCTTGACGACAGCTGGCAAGGACAACAGCTAATAGTCAACTTAAAAATATCGTGCCGTTACTCAATAGGTGACTATTTGCATTACTTTATACCAGATCATATTTTAATAGTTTGCGCTCATTTATAACAAATCTTTGGTATACTTAAATTTATACATTTTCTGAGTAGTAGTTGAATACTAAAGCTGTAAATTATTAATGTAATTGTAAATTTCTTCAAAGAGGCATCGAATAAGTACGCGAGCGAAAGCATTTATTCATCCAGCGGAGAATGTTTTTTCCAAAGCGACGACATATACTTTTTCTTGCTTAACCGTTTTCTGAAAGTCCAAGTAAAATTTTAAGATCACAATCCGAGAAAGTGTTGAGGAAAGGTTTTGAGATATCAAGGATGTAAGCAGAGCGTAGCGGAGCATTAACAGAAAAGACGGGAGCTGTGTTGTGCTTATGTATACATGGTGTGGTGGGGTTTGTCAGCTTGTATGTTATAATATTAAACACACACACACACACACACATTGTTTTCTTATACACCTATTTCGTTGAATCAGTATTGTTTAAAATCGTAAAACAAAATTTATAGTTTATAAACAACGTTGACTATACTGAACAAGTATGAGTCAACGAAATATCCGTTGAAAAAATAAAATAAAATAAATACGAAAAAATTCGTACAGTTTTTTCGTTGTTTAATATTTCAAAGATCAAAATACTCCGATATGAAAACATGAGATGTCTCTCTCTCTATCTCTCTCACACACACACGGGTGCGCGCGCGCGGACGCAATACATAATTCAAAGAATAGGCCAATCTATTGCATACTGAAAATGTAAAACACGTTTTGAAATAAAGTAAATACAAACTAATGTCCTAAACATCGTAAATATAACTTACCATAATGTCCAGGACACTCGGGACTTTGTTTTTATGAGCTTCTGTTGTTTCCAACAAACACTCGATTTCCTTGTGCTATTTTTCGTAAAAAATGCATTAAAGTAAACAATGCATACAAGTTATTTACATATAACGATGTCTAAATACACGTTTGTCGTAAGAGTTTCAGGGTAAATTAAATTAATACAGTAAATAAAATTGGAAACATAATAGACGCACTACTAAAACGCACTATCTAAATTATTACGACTGATATCTACTGAACTTCCTTTCAGTCAGAAAACATTTCGATACCGCACATATCTGCGTCGGAATCTGTTTCCGGCTCACAATCACTGTCACTCTCACTATCTAATGAAATCACAAACCTATCGGTTTCTTCGTCAATAATTATGTCTCTTTCACAGTATTCCCTCTCTAATCTTTTAACTCTATCACACAGAGTTTTCCAGTCATCTTCGGACAGTTCAGCAAATTTTCGTTCACACAAGGCAATTACATCATTCATTTTAAATGTAGTATTGTGTTTTGCAACATGCCCTTTCACGATAGACCATATCATCTCGATCGGGTTTAAATCGGGATGATATGGCGGAAGTCGCAGTGTCGTATGACCATGTGCTTTCAGTAGCTCGTCAACTACGTACGTTTTCTTGTTACTCTGGTGTTTTTTTTATAAGCATTAAAAGTTCAGGCTTCAACATATTTGTCGAAAATGGGACACTGTTATCCTCTAACCATTTTATCATATCCTCCTTTTTGGAATTCGAGGTGGGTGCCTTATGTATCTCCACATTGTGATAGGCTGCATTATCCATTACAACAACACATTCAGGAGGTAGGTTGGGAAGAAGTTTCTCTTGCAACCATTTTATGTAATTGTCTTTATTCATTTGGTCATGGTAATCGCCACTCTTTCTTCCAGCCTTCCACATTAAAAGACAATTCGGTATGCAACCCATTTCGCCTCCAGCGTTGATAATTATCAGCCTTTCGCCTTTAGATACTGGCCGGTGTATACATTTTGCACTGTCGTCTCTCCACGATTTAGATGACACATGACTAGAGAGAATATATGACTCGTCCACATAAACAATTGGTCTTTTCTCTTCCCTGTGCTTAATGAGACATTTTAAATAGTGAATACGCTTTTGGCGTAAGTCACTCTTTTCAATAAGAACTTTCCTATTACTTGGGGTAGATTTCCACTTAAAACCTAGCGATTTCAAAATGACTCTTAAACTACGGTCGCTACCTTTAAAATTAATCTTGTCTTCAAGTTTTTTCCTAATTATATCTGCGGTTGGAAGTTTCCGTTCAGCCACACACACTTCATGAACGGTTCTACGAACAACGCATTTATCAAAATCGTCGATACCAGTAACGGGTTTGTCCCTTTTATATTTCTTTGGAGTCGAAAATGAACATGTTGGACTACCATCCTCACACATTTTCTTGGCTTCTTGCAATATTGTCTGAACTACCGTCCTTGAAACTCCACATGCGGCTGCTGTTCTCTCTTGGCATTTTTGAATGGGTACAATAAAGCCGTCGTTATATTTTCCAGTTTTCATTATTGCTTGAGCTTCTTTTTTTCATGAAATCATAAACGTTTTTTATTATTTCCCTGCTCTGACTATGTAGTTTCTTGCCTTTTAATTTTGATACAAAGCCTGACATATCTGCCAAAATTGCGAAGCACAAACACAAAAAATATAATACACAATTGAAGATTCACTACACTAACAACACGCACCAACGAGTATAAACAAAGTGGTACAACACAGTTTACGCAATACACTTCGAGGCATAGCCGTACACTGAAGTAAAAAAAATCCAATCATTTGCAAGCCGTTGACAGCGGATGTTTTCAGTTCCAACTGCTTACAACCCGTCCTTCCTCATCCCGCCTATTGGAACTGTCGTCAAGGTCAAGCTTGCAGATTGGTACCGGTGTGTATACATACAGTTTGGATTCTGTTCTGACTCCTGTTTTGCCGCTAATAATATGTTGTCAACCCACCCCTTAATCTATATCCACCCATAACCAACACACATGCATGAACAGGATTTTGAAAACATAAACAATACATTGTTGTTGTTTTCAGTGTCTTAGGTTTACCCTTTCCTTTTTTCTTTGTGTTTATGTACACTTCTGTATTACTTACTAATCTATGTATAATAGTGGAAATTTCATATCCGAGTTTTTTCTTACTTGTGTATGGTTTTTTAAAAAAAGTGAATCGAATATTTTTGCTGTCTTTCCCTATAATCATTGGTGACAATAATAAAAAAGTAATTTTAAATTTGTGTCACTAGCTTTCTACAATATTACAGGTTACAGAAGCATACAATATTTTTCATTCTCACTCATATACTCTCCAGATGTCCGTGTGTGTGTGTGTGTGTGTGTGTGTGTGTGTGTGTGTGTGTGTGTGTGTGTGTGTGTTACAATGTCAGAATAAAGTAATGACTGAATTAGAATTTTCATGATTCAAAGTGACGTAGCAGAAATGTAAGTGGAGATGTTGAAAACTGTGATTGATGGCATGTTCATAGTATAAAGAAGATGACAGATAATAAGAAAAGAAAACTTTTAGTTATCATGATGGAAAGAGTTTAATTTCTTATTTTATAAATCCAATATGATTTTTATAACTTGTGTATGTACTTGTCCACTTTTATCATAGAATGGGCCCACAACAAACTTCTTACTTGATGCTGTATCTAAGAATACTAAAGTTGCACTTGATTTTCTCAATACAACTAATAGTGACCCAGACTTCCTGTAAAAGGTCATAACTGAAGTTGAGTTTTGAGTTTATGGTTGTGTCCCCATTACAAAAGCCCAGTCTCCCCGATGTGTAGAAAAATCATGTATGCAATGGTCACAAACAACACGTTTTACATGACTGAATCTCACAGCAGACTGTCCAGTATGTTAATGAATGTTCACATATGCATCAAAGGTTTCATCTGATTGACTACCAGGTTACAATACAGTTGCACAAATGCTCAGACCTCAAATGTAGGCAGTTAATGGGTGAAACTTTAATGCAGCTGAAAGGGAGAGTGACTCATAACTATCATGGTAGTGAAAAGTTTGCTTCAGAATCAGACAGTATCAATGGAGATAACGGAGAATGGTTAATAAGTACATTCACCAAATTCACTGTAGCTGAAGAAAGTGCTCTGAATTAACAGCGATTTCAAAGCAGTTCTTTTTATCATTATTTTGACGTCCAAAGACTAATCCACAAGGAATTCCTGCCTGCTGATCAAGCCATCAATCGTGAGTTTTACTATGAGGTTTTGAAGCTGCTGAAGGAGTGCACACAAACATCTAGACAAACTGAAAAAAAAACTATTGACTCTCCACCAAGACAATGTACATCACTCCGTGTTCAACAATTTGCTGGATTAGTTTGAAAGGTTCTAACTGCCAATTTCAACTAAATTGAGATATGTGCTTATTTATCACTTTTAAGTTGTATTATTACAAGAAAGTGACAGTTGCCATCTGGAAAGAAATAAAACAACTACAAAAATGACAAGGTTCTATGTGCAATGCATTTAAACTGTGTTTAGCTGTGACAGGGTTCTAACTACACTTCACTTCACAGTCAGTTGTCTTAGCTAGCAAAATAAATGATCTTGTTTCTGTTGAAGTATATGCTGAACAAAATAAAAAAAAAATATTACAACTACACGTACTCCAGACCAAAGAGCAAAAATGTAAATATCAGGTGAAGAACATACCATGACCCTGAGCTGCTAGAACCCATATTAAGTCTTTCCCAATAGTAGACTCTTACAACTTAGATAGAATACAAACAGATTTTACCTTGGACAGACCTAAGTATATGTAAAATGTATAATTTGTTCAAGGATCAGTGAGACAATAAAAAGTCCTTGTACTACAAATTTTTGCAATGGAATCAATGTTGTCTTTCATGTCCCTAAAAGTGACGGGGGTGATTTGCATAAAAAGTGTAAAGTAGCAAGTAAAACAAATATGTTAATAAACGATTTCAAAGGATGGGGTGAAAGACACCATGTATTAAAAATAGAAGTGAAAGAAATCTGTAATGAAGGAGAAATATAAAGCGTCGTGTAATGCTATTCAAAATGTTATTTTGTCATCACATGCAGAGATTTTGGTTAATTAATCAACATGAAAGAATGAAAAAATCTCAGGTAGTTTTTCAAAAAGCAAATATCAGAAAAGACAAAAGAAATGAGGTGCTATCGTCAAATATCTTGTTTGTAGTTTTGTGAATATAATGCGGCACTCATATCCCTGGGTAAGGGACTGTGCTGTACTCTACAGTAGAATGGTAGAATGTAGCCACTCCTGCCAAATAAGGAGCACTGTCCATGCCCATAATGTCAACATGCCTGACAGGACTTACACAAATGGGTTCAGGTCCTTCACTAACCTCTTAGGCTGAGATAGTAGGTCTTCAGTTGTTCAAGACTGAAATATATTTTTTATTTACTTATATTTTTATTCGTTTTGTATTTTTACTAATTTTTTAATTTTACATGTCAAACTACACTATTTTTAAATTTTGGCTAACACTCTCTTTAGTTTGATGCTCCAGATCGATTTTTGCGATGTTAGCAAAATTTTGATCCAATTTTAGAGCCCCATTGTATAAACATTTTAAAAATTAAGTGCTGTAATTAGATTTTTATTATCATTCTCTGTAAGTTCATACCCCACATGGATTTTTTGCAAATTTTAACAATTTTTGCTCCCTCACATTTTTGTCTCCTGCCCCCTCTTTTCAGCGGAGAATCAATCTAAAAAAATAACAGGGATCAGTAGGATAAAAGTGTGCCAAGTTTTACGAATATCTGTTGATTCATTCAAAAGTTATCATGAGACATACCCCAGACAGACAGATAGACAAACAGTGCCAAATGGCTGTGTTAAAACTGAGAACTCACTTTGCTTGTTCAACAAATAATATTGTTTATTTTGTAGTTAAAACCTTTTTATCCAGCCTTTATTCTTAACTTTACTGAAGGAGTTAGTTCAACAGAGTTCGATGTACAGTTAGAACCTTGTCACTTTGGAAAATACATGACTTGACTGTGACAAGGTTTTAACTTGTATTTTAGGACATTATGTCCTCATTAAATGAAAAAATAGTTTTAAATAAATGCTATGAAATATACTGTATTCATGTATATACATAAGATTACAAAATACAAAAGATATTTATACATTAACAAAAACGTTATTGATATATAATCTAAACTTTAAACTCGCTTTTCTCAGAATTTACTAAACTGAAGTTAGAACCTTGTAAAACCAATGCAGCGAATTATTGGCTCCCCAAAACTGGTACTAATTAGCCACCATCTCTTTTTGTCTAACCCAATGCAAACTCTTGAGATTTCCCAGGAACACTGTCATCTTGCTTTTAGTTGTGCATCATAATAATTGAAGAGATGCTGGTCTCTGAATCACAGGACCAGACCTTTATTAACTGACTGTAATTTTATATTTGAAGGTCAAGTAGTGGAATATTGGGAAAAGGAAAATTAGTAATCTCTGTTACAGCCTGACAACTTTGAAAAAAAAAACCACTGATTTCAGTACTCACAGAGTGGAGAAATAAGGCTCCTCCTCCCACTTTCTCTTCTTCCTGTCCCCTTCCCTTCCTAATCAACAGCATGCTGTACTTCTGCTAAGCCAATTGCAACAAATTGACTACACTACCGAATTTGCTGTAATAATACACATTTAATATACATAGTTACATTATATACTGTAGTTGTTGTGTACATCTGTTAATATTATAAAACATACCATAGCTCTAGTTTCCATGTTAACTTTGAAATATGGCACAATATTAACAACATAAAATGTGGTGTAGGCCTACTGACAGCTTTAAGTCATTTTACACTTAGATTATATATATATATATATATATATATATATATATATATATATTGTAGCATTACATAAACAGTGATCAACACTGATAAGAAATAAAGGAGTATTTGAATAATAATAATAGAAAGTCAGTAGTTACCCATTCCAAAAGTCAGAAATGAGGTATTAAGTATCATGCTATGAAAACATTTGTACCATAAAACACTGTAGCAATTAAAAACAATGTACTAAGTGTTACCATAAAAGTGCGGTGTGTACAAAGTGCAACATAGTATGATATGTGGAAATGTTAAAAACTGAAAAAGACATCAATCACAAAAAGTGAAGATGCAGTACTATAGTAATAAACTATAAGTTTAATAATAAGTTGTTGTAGTTTTGTGTTGTTAGGCCACAAAGGCAAAATCAATGTAATTAAAATATTATTTTTAAAGGATCCAGGGTTATATAAGAAATTAATAATGGCTAATTAATATAAAATAATGAGATGGTAGAAAAGGAAAATAGTGCCCAGAATAATAATACATTTACAGAAGTATAAGTCAGAAATAAACCAAGTTAAAAATCATTAAATTATAAAATATAAGTAGCTAAGCTTATGTAACGATGTGAAGAAAAACCTTATATAAATTAAATTTAATTATAGTTAAAAACAATAAAGGAGTATTTTTCCTAAAAGAAGGGAAGAAATAATAATAGTTAATACTAGCCTATTTACTAAAACTGTACCTAGGTTAGCCAATAAAAATTCACCAAATTCTTGGTTACAAGGAGTAACTAATCAACAAGAATTGTTAATTGTTAAATGGTATTCCAAGTGAGTAGATGAAGAAAAAATAATGTCCAGTAAATTTTAAAAATTTAATAACTACAATTCGGAAAAACCACCATACTAAATTAATGAAACGATTCAGCACAAGCCACTACATCTGAGACATCCATGGAACCACAATAATTAATACCAGAAAATCAATGAAAACAGAAAATTCATGTAACCCTGGCCTAGAAATTTGGAACTGTAACTTTCTTGGGTGAGATCGCCTACTTTAATAAACAAAAAAATTACACATCACCAACAAGTTACGAACACTAGAAACATTACCACATCTTTCAACTTATAAGAAAACTTAGTATGAACATTATAAACTTTATTTATTTAACCGAAAACAGTAAAAATGTGTGTTCATTAGGAACTCTACAGCAGCCATTTTTATTTCTTCGCTTTCTGTATGAATACGTAGTCTGCGCTCTGGCGTTTAAAAAACGAACTTGTTGAATCAGACTTTAAGAAACAAATATTATTTATTGTAAAGTACGATACGATTAACTAAACATTTCTGACTTTCTTATAGTTCAAAGAACCCTCAAATAACCCTGAGATATATAATTAATTAATTTTTTCTAATAACTGTAATTGAATACATCTGTGGTGTTATATATAAAAAAAAAACATCAAAAATGTGAGATTTCAAAAAATAATTGATTCGAATTCGAACTATGAACTGGAGGTAATAATATCCAGAAAAAATAAATCAGATTCAATCAATAAATACCTTTCTTTTAGGTAATTGACTGTGTATTATTTCTTGTAGATAGCAGCTTTGTTACAGGAAAGAGGTTAATAGCAGAGAAGAGGAAGAAAGTTAACTCCGACATCAGAACGTATGAAAGACGCCGGACAACATAACCTTTCAATTGGTTAGAAAGTGCAAAACAGCTGATGCCACGCGCGAAAAAATCAAACGATTAAATCGTATACAAAGAGAGGAATTCTCTCTCTCTCTCTCTCTCTCTCTCTCTCTCTCTCTCTCCTACCCATTTTCAAACAACTGAACTGATATAGTACCTACAAAGAACACTGTGGTCAATAATTTCATAATCACACACTCCCAATTAAAAATAAATAACACTATCAGAATACAAACGTTGTAAACATACAGATAAATAGACGTAATTGCGTAGAAGACATTACAAATGGCGCTAACAATGGAGGGCTAAAAAGAAGTCAACCAGATACAGTGATAAGACGTTACAATATATATATATATATATATATATTACATTTAATATTTATAAATAAATTTACTTCAAGATATACCTATTTTTTTCCTTATTAGGAACATGTTTCGGGTACTATCTTGTACCCATCCTCAGCCTTCCTGTTTTTTTGTCTGGTGAAGTACATATGTGTTGTTGGTTGACTATTATTATTGTGGCTACCTGTTGGCTTCTGGTATTTCAAATTGGTTTTATTGTGTGTGCTTGTGGTGTATGTGTTAGTTTTTTGTGTATTTTCAATGTTGAGTGTTTTGAATATTGTGTTATGTTTTGTATTGATTTGTACTTGTTCAGGTATTAGTTTGTTTACTGTTTTATGTTTGTATAATTTGTAAATTTTCCCAAATGTTCATTATGGTGCCTTTGTGTGGTATATGTTTTATTAGTGTTACATTGGTTATGTCTGGGAATTCATGTCCTGTGTTTATTGCATGTGTGGCTAAATTGGATTTATATATTTCTGGTTTTTTGTATGCATTTAGGTGTTCAAAATAACGTTTTTTCAGCTGTTTTTTTGTTTGTCCTATGTAACATTTATTGCAATCTTGGCATTCAATTTTGTATATGCCGTTAGTTGTTGTATTATCTTTGTTGTGTGAGCTATTTAGATTTTGTAATTTATTTTTATTAGTTTTGTATGCTATTTTTATATCTGTATTTTTAAATAGTTTTGTTAGTTTTGTCATTTTATTATTTATATATGTGAATGTGGCCCATTTTTTGTTGTTGTTATTATTTATGTGTTGTTCAGTTTGATTAATTCTTAATTGTTCAGTTTTTATTTTGTATTTGATTTTATTTTCTATTTTGATCATAGTATTTTTATTGTATCCATTTTCATAACCAATTTGGTATATTATATTTCTTTCTTTGTCAGTTTCTTGTTTGTTTAGGGGAATTTTGTACATTCTGTTAAATAGCGAATAAAATGCTGCCATTTTATGTTGTGGTGGGTGGTCAGAATGGATAGGTATAATGATGTTAGTGGAAGTTGGTTTTCTATATATTTTGTTATTTATTTTTCAATATATTTTCACTCTCGGATCGTACTATTGATTGCCATTACGGTATTCGAAACTAGGTTAATACGTTTTAATTGCTCGTGTCAAGTGTCCCGTACAACGTTCAATAATTAACTCTCTCACTTCCTTCACCTCCGACTAAAACCTTAGCCAAAACAATATTATTCCTTACATTGTTCGAATTTTATTTTGCATCCTGTGCATGTAATAAAGTTACATTATATAACTGCTTATACTTTGGTTATTATTCAAATTTATTAGCTAGTTGTTACTTAATTTTATCCTTCAGTTCATTCGGCGTATTTTGATATCGAATAATGCAGTTTTATTAAGTTTTTTATCTAAAATTGGTAATTTTACCTTCATTTTGTATATTGCAAATTTTAAACATCAGCTTCCTGTCATTATCCAAATTCTGCCATTATCAAGTTATATTTATGATTATTAAATCTCATATTGTAATAAAAGGTTTATATTCCCTTAATTTCTTGCAATTAAATGAATTGGTTAAGTTTTAAAATATTATGTTGGAATATATGACTCCCCACTCCAAATTTTTGAGTTCTGTCATTTCCATTTTCATTAATAATCCTGGCTATAATTTTACAAAATCTTTCTAAGTTATATTTCTAATTATATGGCTTTGTTCCTGGTTTACCTTATCTAAATCCCTTCAGTTTAAATGTATTTAAGTACTTAGTTTCTCAGTTTTGATGATGTTTAGTTTTCATCATTTTGCCTACATTCCTAACAATTTTTCCATACAAATTTTTATATAAACAATACACATTGAATTATACCCTCTCTGACTTTTTAACATTGTAATATAAATTAAACATTTTTTCTATTAAACAAAAATAACAATTAGTATCTGTTTCAATACTATTAACAGATAAGAAATAATTCTAAATAATGGTTGTCTTCAACTAATTAGACATTTTTTTTATAATCAAAGCTTAATACTAATACAGAAATATTATTTATAAAGAATGTTTTTTCCATGCTAACATCTTATTCAACCATTAACACCAATACAAGTAATAAATATATTTACAATTAGGATGTTAGTGGTTCTAAACTTGTTTAAATGTTCTTATTACTAATACATTTTTAAAATATCCTATTCTATATAAACAAAACCTTATTTTCTACATTCTTATTCTCTATTCCTTATATTAAGTTTAATTAGCAGTTTTTAACTTTTTTTAATATGGTTTTTGGGTAATTGTACCCTGTCACTTTACTTTTAATCTGTGTCTGCTTCTGTTTTTATTCATCATTATATAAATGTCATTTTAAACAGATTGACAGCTCTATATTAACATATGCATTATATTCCCTCTGTACAAATAAAAAGTCACTCAAAAGTTGTATTTTTTCATTATTTACACTGTTTGTGGATGCCAATGATGAAACATAAGGTTTATTTTTTATAATACACAAACTAGCACTGGTTCACTTTACACTTCTTGATGCTATTTCTAAATGGTTGTTTAGTCTTATTAAAATCAAGAGATCTGTTTGTGGGCTACAATGAAGATTTGTTCTTTGGTATTATATTATTGTTTCACCTTGGTCCACTTGCAACTCTTACTCTACACTTTTAGTCTTATTTCTATTGTACATGTGGTTTTTTTCCATGAATACTGTTTGTATGTATGCATGAATTATACTTTTTATTATTATTGTTTTTATTTATTTTGGGATATGGGTGTTTTTTATAAGAGCATTCCTTCTTCTTCTGGATGCTGTCTTCTTCTTTTTTCTTCAATGATGTCTTCTTTTCTTCTGGCTTCTTAGAATTGTATGTTCTTCATCTTCTTCTGGATGTCATCGGGTTTTTTGGGGTTACTTCTTCGTCTACTCTTCTGGTTCATTCAAATGCATCACCTTTTATAGTGGATCTTGCCTTGTTCTGGGTTTCTTTTTTATTTATTCCTTACCTTCGTTGTGGGTTTAGTAATGTTCTGGGTTGCTTCCTTATCTACTCCTTACCTTCCTGGGTTATATTTTTTCACCTTGAGTTATTAAATTGGGTTTTGATGATTCATCACTAGTAACATTTCTTTTATACGAACTTAAACTTTTAATATCAATGATTGTTCTACACGGTTGTTCTGAATTAATTCTTTATATTATAATGCTTTCTTCGGATTTGATGTTATTATATTATATTATTTTAATGATCAATGCCATTCATTTTTATGTGTTTATCTGTCACGCTACAATATATATATATATATATATATATATATATACAGGGCTGTATTTGTGATGGTGCACCGTACCGGTACCTCTGAGAGAGAAAAAAAATCAGAACCGGAACGCAATTTTTAGATTTTTAGAAATTAGAAATGTGGTGTGATAATCATAGAGGTATATAAGATAGAGGTGGTGAACTGGCTGAGTCAGCGACGCTGAATCGGCTGATCCACGCGAGTTCCACTCTCGCGCATGCGTCAGTAGACAAAGATAGAAATGAACCAGTGACGTTTCTGCGTGGACATTTCTGCTTACACAAGCGCCTATACTTTGCCTCCTCTATCTTATATACCTCTATGGTGATAACGCTACAGTCGAAGCGTTGTGTACCTACTTGGTATGAGACTAGACTGTACTTTATCTAGGTACGCAGTGGCGGGTGGCGGCCATAGATATATACTACTGAATTGCTAACGCTGTGCTATGAATTCGGTCCGCGGCTGTTCAGCTCTCCCCATCACTCTGTAGTGGTTCCACCAGCTGCGCTGCATTGAAACTCGATAACGAAACATCGAGTTTATTCGCTTATTCACTTCAAAACCGACACAACTGAAGTAATTTTTAGTAAACAAAGACAGTAGGTATTCTATAAACAGAGGAGAAATGTACACATTGTTTTAAAAAAGCACGTAATTTATTATTGCAATTTTACAAATGTTTAAACTTAGATATCTTTTAAAACATAATGTATTCTATAATTTTAAATCATTTACTTTACAATTTTAATATAAGTATTAATTTTGGATTTCTTAGGTATAAGAGTACATTTTTTATGCATATTTTTAAGTATATTAAATATTATTAAACAAAATAATTTTGTTTAATTTCTGACGTACCCCTAACTTTGATTTATTTAACAGTGCAGTTTTTTCTTTTGCAAATGCATTGCAAACTATTTTGAAAAACACACTACCTATTAATTTTATCAATTTGAGCTCATGGCTGTCATCTGTAAAATCAAAATTAGAAATATGCCCCTTAAACAAACTCCTTTTAAAATATCTACAAGCTAATGAAATGCAGTGATTAGAATTAAAATTTTTTTTATCCCTTAATGCAATAAATAAATTATAAAAAATTTTACTAGTTTAAATACTTCATAAGATGCTCTTATCAATTTTCCCTTTGATAAAAACAAACTGAATCGACTACAAGGAAGTTCAATTTCATCTTGTAACAAATCACTACACTCTGTACATTTCATGATTTTATCTACTTGTTTAATAATAAAACCACTTATGTAATAAAGTATATTTTCTTTGTAATAAGACAGCTCACACTGTTTTACAATATCATATTCTATATGATCTAATAATTCTTCCTCTTCTTCATTATTATCAACCGTCGCGTTACCTGGTCCGTAAAAACTAAGAATACAATTTTGATGATTTATATCAAACTCTAAACTATTACTTCTCTTTGAAGCCTGAACACTATTCCTACACATTAATTTCCTTAATGCATGACGAAACTGATTAACATTAGGGTTATTATTATGACCGCCCCTTGATCGAATGCACGAGAAAAGCAATTCAAGGTGGTCTTGAGAAAATTTGTAACTTAAAATGTATTTGAACCCTAGCTCATTTAGTAATTTTGTACTCAAAATGCCAATTGAGTTAATGTTAGTAAGAAATCCTAACACAAAAGTTAGTCTGGGATGTTTTAAAATATCTACACCCTCAATTTTTAATTTACTTAAATAATCATAGCTGGTTGATAGCACCATTTTACTGTAGTCAGCATTCCTTTTTTTTATAGGTTCTTTAAAGTCTTTACCAAAGGGATCCCTTGTATTAAAATAGTCAAACAGTCTATCCATTATTCGAATGAAGTTAATTGTCTCCTCACAGCCCTCGAAATCGGGATGTTTGCTATCAAGTAAAAATTGTAAAGTGTCAGCAACACTACTACTTAATGTTTGTGCAGCTATCTTCACATTCATTATTTTATTTTTGTAGAAAATGTGTGTGTGAAAGTTTATTTGCAAACTTTAAACCCTCTTTAGTTTGTACATATAACAGATTTTCTATGTATTTAAACTGTATTTTTTTCCCATTACCCGATTCAATTATTTTTTTATCAGCAAGTGTGTTTCTACATAATTTCAACATGTGGCAGGCGTCTAACATGGCACAAACGTTATGATCAATATCTTTAATACTAAAAAAAGGTTTTTCAGGAAATTTACAGCCAAGTTTTTCCATTGCAGCAATATTTGTGGTCGTGCCATCAAATGTTACATTTTGTACACTGATGCCAACTTGTTTTAACTTTATAACCGCCATTTTAATTAGCTGCGAGAGTACATTAGAACTTATTGAATTAATAAGAAAATATCCCACTGCACACTTAAAATTGCCTTTCAAAGGAACGACTTGAAAAACTAAAGCCTCGGTTGCAAGTGCCTCATGGTCATCTATTTTTATACCACACCCTACATCTATATATCCTATATGCTTACCTTCTTTTGGATCATATATTAGCTGTTTTCTAATGCTCATTGCATCAAATACTAGGTTAACGTGTTGCAAATAACTTTTAATGCTAACATTATTTTTTAAATAAGAAAACACTTCTTCTATAAAGCCAGGTGAGCAGTTGAAATTGCCAACCCATTTTCTTAATGTGGATGGGTTTGGCAAAGACAGCTGATTATTCCTCAAAAAATTATAAGCTTAAGTGAATAAAAGTATAACGTAAGGGCAAAATCTTTCATTCGGTCCATATATACCTGGTTGAATTTACTCTTAAACTTATTTTTTAGATTGCTTAATATTAAATATAAAGGAAAACCTGAAAAATTATTCTCTAAGAGTTCCAACAGTCTATCAGGTGCATTCATCCTTTTATTTAGGGTCGATATTATGTCACTCATATTCTTGATTTTCTTGTCTCTTCTTCTTATACGTTGTTGCAAAATTTTAACTTTTCTACGTAGGATGTTTTTAGTTGGTGATTGTGGTGCCTGTAACCAATATATGTTACGTTACATACTAATTTTATACAGTACATTAATAGACTAGATAATAATATATTGCTTAGATGTAGAAATTTAATAAATTGTCTTACAATTCTTTGTTGCTGTTGAATATGAGGGACTGTATGTATATTCGAAGTTGATGATGATGCCTCAAGATTGCCGTCAGCTTCGACAGATGGGGTTGATTCCTGTTGAACTTCATTTTTTCCAGTATTCTAAAACAGAATGTACACTTTTAAATTACTTCAGTATTTGGGTTGAAATTGAGTACCCTTAAATTTTTTTGTTTAAAAATTTTTAGAATTCAATTTTTATTTTTTTCAATTTTTATATTTATTAAGATTGATAAAACAGTTAAAAAACTCAAAGGCTCAGAAAACAAGATACTTTATCACTACACTCTCTTTTCTATTAATTTTGACCGTTTCCAAATAAGTAACCAAAACGGACTGGAAAGATTAAAAATTTTATGTATGAGCCCTTTTTAAAAAGATGAAAAGTTTAGTTATGAACTTAATTGGCTTAAATATTTTTATATAAACAGAAAGATTTACCTCAAATTTCTTAATAAGCCTTCTACGTTTAGGTTGCTTTGTGTGCAAATGATGTGGGAAGTCAAATAAATTAGGGACTGCATCCTTTTTTAATTTTCTGATTATACCTCCGACTTCAAACGCACTGTCTTCAAAATGCTTACTACAAAGTCTGGACTGTGTCGACGGTGTAAATCCTTTTCTCTTCGTTGCATTTATCCACCTGCTTCGAAGTTCTGGACTTTTTGGAACCCTGCATTAAATTAAAAAAAATGAATTTTTATTTATTAAAGTTTAACTTTCAAAATATCCTTTTTTGCTTTTAAAATTGAAAAATAACTCAACAATATTACGCATACGCTAATTTTATTTCCAATTTTCAACACAATAAAAGAGCCTCAATGTGAAAAGTACTTGACAAAAACAAATCACTACTTTAATTTTAATAATTTCAGAAAAAAAACATTAATTTAATCAGAGCAGACTACTAGTATGAGATCGATAAATAAATCAATACTATTTAAAGTACAATGATTAAAATACCTATGTTATATAAGTCATAACGTTGCTGATAAAAATTTTACTTACGTGTGAAATGACAGGCCGCAGTTTTTAACAGCATAGTTCTTACAGTTGTACGCTACACAATATGTTGGCATCTTGTTAACTTCAAATTATAAAGTGTACTTTATAGACATCCACAACCTTCCAACAATCACGCGTCAACGAAAACACGGAATGCAAACAGCATGTAAGTAGACGTGACTACACTGGAAGTACACTACAGAGTGGTGGGGGGAATGTGTCACAGCCGGACTGAGCTTCGCACCTTGCCTGCATTAGAGCGCGCAATCCAGTAGTATATATCTATGGCAGCGGCCAGCTGACTCATTTTCCCGCTCAACCTGTCACCCTGTTCTGTTGTGTTTGTTCAGTTCTCTCGAGTAGTGTTGTGTTTGTTCTGGAATTAAAGTGCGTAAAGTTCGCTCGCCGTGTTGTGTAAAGACAATGCAGAAAATAACTAATTTTTTTAGTAAAACAAAAACTAGACGATCAAGGTGAGAAAACTCAGTCAAACAGCTTAGAGCCGTTTTTAGTTTTGCCGTCAACGTCACGGGAAAGAACATCTCATTCTTCACAGTTCCTAGCTGAAAAATGCCCGACACCGCCATCGCCAATGGAATCAGATCAAACTTCTTCTATTGATGAAGTCAAAGAAGGTGATAAACAGTGGCCAGACTGTTGGACTCTTGAACAAAAGAGTGATTTTTGTAAAAAAATACGATTGGCTTATTGTACACAACAAAAAATTGGGCTGTAAGGTTTGCCGAGAAGTTGGATCTCTGGGCGTGGAAAAAGAACTGGCATGAAAATGTCTAAGCAATGGACTGGATGTGATATTACTAGTTTTGGGGAAAATCGAGCCCAGCAACAAACAGCGTTGAGAAAAAAGATATTTGATCACAAAGACAGTGCTGCGCACAAAGCAGTTTTAAAAATTTTAGAGGAGTCCCAAAAATAAACAATGGAAAACATTTGTTTGAAAACAATATCAAAAGAGAAGGAAGTTACAGCGAGAATTTTGCGCACTGCCTATAAGGTTGCAAAAGAGAATCAATCTTTCAACAACTTTGAGTCAGAAATCGATGTTCAAGAGCTGAATGGATTAAATATGGGCCGAATTCTGGGAACATGTTCATTTGGGAAAATTTACAAATATACAAACATAAAACAGAAAACAAACTAATACCTGAACAAATACAAAACATGACACAATATTCAAAGCACTCAACATTGAAAATACACAAAAAAACTAACACATACACCACAATCACACACAATAAAACCAATTTGAAATACCAGAAGCCAACAGGAAGCCACAATAATAATAGTCAACAAACAACACATATGTACTTCACCAGACAAAAAAACCGGAAGGCTGAGGATGGGTACAAGATAGTACCAGAAACATGTTCCTAATAAGGAAACAAAGGTATATCTTGAAGTAAATTTATTTATAAATATTAAATGTATTATATACACCAAGAAACGGACTGTAGCAGAAAGTGATTGAATATATATTGCAACTCTACTTATATGCGTTGTTGTTGGGTTGTGTTGTGTATGAGTACCTACCTGCTGTCCGATCTTGCGGTATCTTCCGACTAGGGCGTGTGGATTTTGGATTTGAATTTCGCAAGTTTGTAATCTCAAATTTATGGCAACAACACACAAAATAAGTTACTTTAAAGGGGAAGAGTTTTGTGAGATTGGTAGGCTTTGTAGTACAACAATAAAACAATGCAATATGGGGTAATAAAACATTGTTTATTACTCCAATAACACACAAGAATAAAAGGGTTATATTATCAATTATCCTTACAGTCTAAACAATGAATCGATCTTGACTAATGTTTTTCAATTGGTTGATAATAGAAAAGAAGTTAAACTCGTTATTCGACAAGTTAATTGCAAGTAAAAATTTAATTAATTAATTGATTTAATTTAATTTAATTGCTTTAAATACATTGGATTCAAATGTTAATAAAAATAAAATATAAAAACTCTGAAGTTAATTGAATATTTTCCAAAAATAAATTAGGCGTGACAGTCTAGTTCACGTCATTTCATTTTCTAGTGATTTGACTCTGTTATACTGCAGTATGAACTAATAATGAAATTGTTAGTTAAGATTTGTATAGCGCTTTCGTATTATTTCTATTGATTCTTAACTACAGCTTACTAACGACTTAGACTGCTATACAGATTATCACAATGAATTTATTCTTATTTACTAGAGTCTTTGATTTTTGTATGGCACCTGAATTGTTTAAATTACAATGCTTTTAATTGAAAAATCAAGAAAATTTGATGTTGAAAAATAAATAAGTTGCTTTTGCTTTCCTGTTATTGAAGTGGATGGTAGAGTTGCTCCAAATTGTCCCTCGCTGTCCCGGTCTGATCTGCTAGAGATAGTGATCTGCTTAGAGCGTCCTGGATTCGGTCGTTGAGTTCAGAATTCGGCAACACTCTCCTCTCCTGCTGTTTGTTGAAGATTTTAACGTCTGCAGCTTTCTGCTGGAACTGGTTTATGTCCCTCGTCGATTCGCACGGCAGCGTGTGTGTGTGTGTGTTTCGTTCGAGTGGTAGCTCTGCTCGTCAGCTGTTCACCAATGATTTAGACGGCCTCTCTGTCGTATTCTTGAAGTCTGGTCTTGTAGTCTGGTGGATCTCTTGCGTGCTTATGACCACAGCTTGTAGTACACAATAAGCTTGTTTGTTGTAATGAAGAGTATCTCGACTTGACGCAATAATTACGAGTTGTACAGTTGATCTGTATTTACTATGTTCGTAATTATGTGTGTTGACCACGTAGAGTCTTCTGATGAATCTTCACAACTATGGTTACGAGACGATCGAAGAATTACGTCTTTACTTCGCAAGTACTGGCAGAAGAGTGATGGTTCAGCCCCAAAACACCGCGCTGGTCGGGATTTCGTCAAATGATTTGATTGGCTGACACACTCTCCGTACTACACAAAATTTGAATTCCCTCAGTCCGTGAGAATGAAGTTAGTTTCCCACAGACGGAGAATTAATATTATTACTAATATTATTAATCCGGCGGAACTAAATTGTCGGTCCGGATTGCCTGTGGTAGTTTTATTTTGCAATATCTTGGTTGCAAACCAAGTTATGCTAAATCTAAAATATACAATCTGTTGGAAATTATTATATTTATAACATATTAAAAGCTCATTAATGTAGCTCTATTTTTACAGAAGTTATTCACATTAATTAATTAACTCTTTTATTTGTTAATTATATAGTGTAAAATTTGCACATGTTATTATTAATATTTCGGCAAACATTTTGGCTATCTTGGATTTCGCCTTAATTTATTAGTTTCCGAGATATTAATAATTAACAGTTGGGGTGTGGCTATTCATTCTACAGCGAGCTGATTACATAACGGCCACGTGTGCGTCGTTTTACAAAGCATTATTTTCATCGCTACTACATACAAATGGAGTTTTGACTATTACAATTTATTTAAACATGATTCTAGTATACAGTTGACATATAACTCCAAATAATTGATATTTGGTGCTGTTATAATATATATATATATATATATATATATATATATATATATATAGTAACGTACCGACTCTTTAGGTGTGACCTCCATCTTATTCAAGCACCACGTTAGTATGTCAATTTGTAACGTGTCGCTTATAATGTGTGCGTAACGTCCGTCTTTTTACAGTCTCGGATCGGTCAGAACACCTCTTAGCAATCGCCACTTATGAATTATAAATACTGAGGTTTAAATAAATTTGATGGTAATGTTACCCAAACGAAGCAGAAATCGAGTGTTTGTGATTTGGGTCAAGATTAAGGAAGTTGTTTAGCCTTATTTGGAAGAGAGAGCGAGTACCGTTGGTTTACCCTCGGAGTAAACGATTTCTTAAATTTTTTAAAAATATTCGCCGTGAATGGGCTCAGCTGATTTTGACAGTAGTCTCCAAATATAGGTTAACCAAACGACACTGTTCCTTAATACTACCTGATGGATAGTCCTCTTCTTATTTTACTGAAATCTACCACAACTACCCGCTACAATAAAGGAAACACATTTTATTATTCAATATAATTTCTTAATAGCATTTATTTATAATATTATTGATTTTTCTCTTCCGCCAACATACAAATATTACAATCGATCCTTTCAATAACTAATTCATGATATCGACTTCATTGGGTAAACATGGAATTATCATAAAATCTGGTTTTTACTGATTTTACAATTTTATCTTTTATTTAAACATCAATCAACATATAATTCTTTTATTTATTTCCCCAGGGTTAAGGGTAAGTTCTTTGTGTTATGAGATGGTCAGAAATGGATAATTATATACTACGCTTTACAAAATAAAACAATAAACTTCGAAAATTTGTTTATTCTTTTAGTACGTAGTTCCGGATTTGTCCGTAAGAGAGCAGATTATGTTTTATTAAACATGTGATTACACTTTAAAAGTTTCTGTACTGCACGACAATTTGATTTGAGGTTTTCTTGGTTAAATATTAAAAGAAATGTTTATATTACCTCTTTCCTCGAAGTTCTTACTTGTGTGAAGCGGTTTCTCGGATGGTGTTCTTAGTTGTTTTGTAATTTCATGACCGTCTGTCAGATACCATCTCGTCAAAAACTCGAAACGCGGCTTGGCTAGGCCTGATCTTCAAAATGGTTTTTCACTTTTGTTATGGGGTAAAGCAAGTTACATTTGATATTTAAGGTAGTGGTACATAATGTTTATACTGTTAGTTAAATTTTGTGATAATTTTGTACTGTTCAAAAGATTTCTAAAGGTTTTTTAATACAATTTTTTGTCTCATAACGTTTTCCAACCCAACAGTTTTCAATCTCAAATTCGATTAAACAATATATTGTTATTTCGTTACTGTTAGTAACCCATAATTTTTATATCATTTTTTATTAGTGCTGCTATTTACTTTTTAGTATATAGGCCGTTTTTAATTATTATAATTTTATTTTTTATTTACAGAAAAATAATTCTTTTTAATTTTGGTTTCTTTCCCAATTTGATTTACATAATAGTTTTTTATTTATTTTCTTATAACTTTAGATATAAGCCTTTAACATTATTATTAACTTTAAATAAATTTATATATTATTTATTAATCTCTTATAGTATTCTTACACTGCACTATTTTCTTCTGCCATTTTCCTCATACAGTATTATTTTATTTTTTATTATCATCTGATATTTAAATCTTTTATTTTTTTAAAAACCCTGGGTTATCTTATATAATAACACAATTATTTTATTAAATATAAAATTAACATAGGTACTAAATTTTGTTGCCTACACAATATAAATCCTACAATCTAAACAAAATACATAATTAGTTAATAGCATCACAGTCTACTATTATAATCTATAATTCCCACATCTACAGCACAAGTCTGTAAGAAGTTCCCTTCACATTCACTTATTTCCGCACTGGGTACGCTATAACTCACTTGTCACTGTATATCACTTCAATATCGTTTATAATGTTTAGTGATATAACTTAATTTATAGCTAGTTATAGTTTACCCATTTCTGACTTTTATGGTAGTATAAGAGTTATCATTTATTGGGATTGGGTTATGTAACGTTACATAAAGCCCCCCCACTAGAACAAATTTATTTTTGTTTTACTTGTTTACTAAAAATAAATTGTTGATTGTTTCAATTCTCATAATATTCTTGGTTTTTCTTCGTGATATCGTTTCATTTCCGACTGGTTGTACACTCCTTTTATTCGGTTATTGTGAATTGTTTTGATTTCATAGGTATTATTCCCCTTCACCTGGGTTATGAGGTAAGGTCCAGTATAAAGTAACAGTAGCTTCCGAGCAATACCCTCTATAGAACTGGGTAGTTGTCTATTTTTGATTAATACCTTATCTCCCATCTGGTATGTATCCAATCTTTTCTTTTTTTCTTGATACCTTTTTTGTTGAAGTTCCACTTTATGCAACACTCTGTTGTGCATTTCAACTTTGTTGAACTCTACTCTCTCTCCTGGAGGAAAATTTATCAACGAGGTAATTTCTCTTGGTGGTGGTTTATCAAACATTACCTGATAAGGGCTAGTTCCGATAGTGTCATGGTATGACCAATTAAGGAAAGTCTCTGCTGGTTCAATGTACTGGCTCCAGTTCTTATGTTCTTGGTGACAGTATGTACGTAGAATTCTACCAACTTCCCTTAATACGCGTTCAGCAGGATTACTACTAGGGTGGTACACTGATGTTTTGTAGGTCCTTATTTGCCATTTCCTCAATTCTTCTTTCCACTTTTTACCCCGAAATTGCGTTCCATGATCAGTTATTATTGTTTCCGGTTTTCCCACCTCAGGTAAGTATTTTTTGAATGATTACTTCTAAAATTGTCTTCGTAATGGCTCTACTGATAGCGTAGAGTTTTGTATATTTAGTATAATGATCAAATATAATGATTATATATTTATGTCTCCCTCCACTTCTGGGAAAAGGTCCACATATATCCAAGAATGTCTTTTCAAGTTTACTGTTAGATTTTATTGTAATCATTGCGCCCGTTCTCTTCTCATTATTTACTTCTACTAGCTGGCATATGTTGCAATTTTTTACTATTACTCTTACTCTCTTATTTATGGCTTTCACATAACAGTGTTCAGATAGAGCTTTAATAACTTTGAGTGATCCCATGTGACCATATCTTTCATGATAGTCCTTAATCAGGGCTACTTCTGTTGCTTCTGGCACATACATTTTCCATACATGATCCTTAATGATGGGACGGATAAAAAGGATTTCTTCATAAACACAGAAAAATTTCATTATTATACGGTCATTCTGTAATATCCGTTTCTTAATTTTTGTTAATTTAGTGTCCCTTTGCTGATCGATCTTTATTTTATTAATTATATCTTGTAACTCCTTTTTCATCTTAATAATGTAATATATTTTCCCAATACTCTCTGGTTCTAATTCACAAGTACCTTTTTCTAGATTAATCCGTGATAATTGGTCTGCTATTACATTCTTCTTAGCCGGAATATATTCCCAGTCTAAATTATACTCTTGAAGTATTAATACCCATCTAGTGAGTCTGCCATGGTTAAGTTTACAATTTTTTAAAAATGAAATTGATCTATGATCGGTTCTGATGGTTACTGGGTATCCCAATATAAACGTTCAAAATTTTATACATAAGAACACAACACTCAGCAGTTCCTTTTCAGTTACTGTATAATTCCTCTCACAACTACTCAGTACTCTGCTTGCAAAACTGATGACCCCATGGTTTCCTTCCTCATCTTCCTGATATAGCTCACTTCCAAGGCTAATGTTACTAGCATCACAATTTATGAAAAAACGTTTATTAAAATTTAGGTGATGTAACATGATGCTGTCCAGAAAATTATTTTTTATTATCTTCACTTTCTTCCCATTTCCACTTGTTTTTCTTTGAAAGTAAACATTGGAATTTGGCTGTTACTTCTGAATAATTCTGTTGAAATTTCCTATAATAGTTGCATATCCCCAGAAAGGATTGTAGTTGTTTTAAATTTTTTGGTTTAGGAAAATCTTGGATAGCCTTTACCTTTTCAGATGGTTTAATTCCAGTAGCAGACAAAATGAATCCTAAAAACGGTAATTCATGTGTGATATGTGATAAATTTAGATTTATCCAGTTTTAAAGTTATATTATGTTGCAATAGTTTATTTAATACTGTTTCCACTCAGTTACAATGCTCCTCCCAAGTACAAGACGTAATTAATATGTCATCCACATATATTGTAGTAAAATCTAAAACTTCCTTACCTAAAATTTGATCCATACATTGGATGAACACGGCCACAGAATTTACCAATCCGAAAGGCAAACGTTTAAAATGATAATTTCGTCCTTCGAATATGAAAGCAACATATTGTCTGCTGTTAGGGTGTAACTCTATTTGCCAATATCCACATACTGCATCCCAAGTACTCATGTACTTGCATCCATAGAATTTTTTCATTATTTCTTCAATCTCACCTGGAGACGTGCGATCGTTAATGAGCATTTTATTCAACTCCCGAGCATCAAGACATAGTCTTACTTGACCATCTTTCTTCGGTATAGCCACCAATGGGCTGGTATACGGAGAACTACTTCTTTCAATTATATCTTCCAATATCATTCTTTGAATTTCTTTTCTTGCTGCCTCTTTCAAAGCTTGAGCAATGGGGTATGACCGTTTATTAAAATTTACATTTTCTTTGAACTTTAGTTCACACAAGAAGTTTTTTGCTTTTCCTGGTGACTCTGAGAATACTGATTTATATTTATCATAAATTTTTATAAGCTGTAGTTTTTGTTCTACATTAATTATTTCCAGTGCCTGCCTATTTTGAAACTCAATTATCTCTTCTATCTTCTCTTGCCAAATCTTTGATTCTGTTACTTCTGTGTTTTTACCTAGAGTTAATCTATTATCTTCCCTAATAAAAAATGAGCTCGGACACTGAGGGGCACTTTGGCTACCAATTATTACTATACCCCTGGCCAGATTTATAATTGCAGTGTGTCGCCGTAGCATATCACACCCTATTAACACCCTAAAAGGTAGCCCTTTAGCTACTAAAAATCCCATAGGTATTCCTATTCCACTAGTAGTAACATTCAAAGACACTTGTTTTCTGATTGTTTTATTTTTGTTTCCCGGTGGCACCAACAATTGTTAAATTATTAATTGGTAAAGTAGGTATTCTCTCAGTAGTTAGTTCAGTAATACGGTCCAGTTCTAATTGATCAATAATTGAAATATTTGCTCCTGTATCAATCATGGCCTCTGCTGACACTCCATTTAATTTTATTTGTATATAGACTATGTCATTGTTTGGCGATGACTCTTTAATTGCTCTTTCTTCCATTAACTCTGCCTGTATATTTTTTTAAAAAATGTTTTCTGATAATGGTTATTGGTTTGTTTAATTTATTATTATAATTGGGTTTGTGGTAAATTCTGTGCCCTGTTATTTCTAGCAGTGACGGGCAGTCACATCTTCTCACTGCTGGTACCCGTTTCCCCTATTTCCATCATTATTATTGTTTGATTCAACATTTTCATTATGTTGAATATTGCTTATTGGTCTCCTTTCTTCATCACTATCTCTGAATCTTGGTTGCTCTTCACTCCTACTCCTTTGTGGACCTTCTTCTCTGTGAAAAGAATCATGTCTGTAATTTCAACTGTTATAATTTGGCCATCTTCCTCGATACCTGTTATTAAAATAATTGTTATTAGCATGTACATAATTTACTCTAGGTCGATTATCTCTTGGTGGTTCATTCTTCCGCTCCTCGGTATTCCGTGACCTCCATCTACTTCTCCTATAATAAGATTCTTGCTCATAATTTTCTAGTAGCGTTTCCATGCCTCCAATAGTTTTTATTTGTCCACTTAATCGGGCACTGATGATCTTCTCTTCGAAATGATACGCAATTTTGGTCACTAGACACTCTTCAGAGATCTTTGGGTCTAAATACTTTGCTATACACACCTTCCCCAAAAAGTAAGCAGTAGGTGTTTGTCCTATAGTACGGTCATACCTACCATGACAGATATCATCTCTAATAATGTTTTGTACTGACTCCGACCAGTACTTAAGTTTGAACATTGTTTTGAAACCCCCATAATCACACACCTCGTTCCTGATTACTGTCCACCAATTATCATTGATGTTCTTGAAAGATTCGTCTAATTCGTCTATACCTTTGATCATGTTCCATCGGTTCTCCTTTGATCTGTTAAGAATTTCGTCTACTCTCCCTAAAAATTCGAGTGGGTTTCTGCGATAATCCCGAAAGTTTACACTTTCCTTACTATCTTGGATAACATGATGACTGTTGCATGCAGATCTAGAACTTATTCTATCTACATCCCCTTGTAAATTTGTTTGTATTTGTTGCAAATTATCTAATTTCTCTGCTTGGCTATTACACTGATTCTTGACATTCTCTACCGTTTTATGAAAATCCGAAAATTTACAGTTTAGACTGCCTTTGATACTATCTAACTGGTCATTGTTTTCTTGGCGTATGGCCATTACACGAACTTGATTATTTTGTTCCTCCTTTTCCATTCGTGCATCGATTCCTGTTTTAATTTGTTCCATCTTCTCTTCAGTTTTATCTAATCTTTGATTAGTTTCTATTAATTTCTTCTCTGCCTCTTCCTTATATTCATCTACTCTTTGGCTTAGCGTATTACTGACCTGTTCAATTTTACTCTCAAGATTTTCTCTTAACTCCTTATTGAAATTCTCCATCTTACCCTCAATTTGTTTTAAATTTTCATTATTCTCTTCAGATTTTGCATTCATCTCTTCTCTGTGTCCTTCAACAGTTTCTTTCAATTCATGGTATTGTTCATTCATGGTTTGTCTGATATTCCCATGAATGGTCTCTATTTTTTCGTTTAGTTGTTTGACTAAACTTTCCTGAATGCTATCTATTTTCTCATTGGTTTGTCTGTTTTGTTCCTCCTGTTTCTTAAAATTTTCCTTATTTTCCTCATTGGTTTGCTTCAAGTTTTCCTCCTGTTACTTAAAATTCTCCTTATTTTCCTCCTTGGTTTGCTTTGAGTTTTCCTCCTGTTTTCTAAAATTTTCATCTATTTTGTCATTGGTTTGCTTTGAAGTTTCCTCCTGTTTTCTAAAATTTTCATCTATTTTGTCATTGGTTTGCTTTGAAGTTTCCTCCTGTTTTCTAAATTGTTCAGCCATAAATTTCATCATGTCTTGCCAATTAGGTTCTTCTCTGGCTACCGCTTTGTCTGGTTGGTCCCCTTGGGCATCCTCTTCAACTATTTCTCTTTCCGTGTTCATAATTTCTTCAGTTTCTTCTTTATCACCCATTGGTTGTTCCATTTCATCGTCCGTAACTATTTCTATCTCTCGTTCCTGTCCACTTCTTCCTTTTCCTTTTCTTCTGCCCTCTTCTTCGATCTGCCTCTGGTATTATGCATTTCTTGTTTTCTCATAACTGCCGACGATAATTAGATTTTTTGGTATATTAATTTATTAAATATATCGAAATTCTTTTCTAATTACAGCCCTTTTACGTTGAGCGCCAATTTGTAACGTACCGACTCTTTAGGTGTGACCTCCGTCTTATTCAAGCACCACGTTAGTATGTCAATTTGTAACGTGTCGCTTATAATGTGTGCGTAACGTCCGTCTTTTTACAGTCTCGGATCGGTCAGAACACCTCTTAGCAATCGCCACTTATGAATTATAAATACTGAGGTTTAAATAAATTTGATGGTAGTGTTACCCAAACGAAGCAGAAATCGAGTGTGTGTGATTTGGGTCAAGATTAAGGAAGTTGTTTAGCCTTATTTGGAAGAGAGAGCGAGTACCGTTGGTTTACCCTCGGAGTAAATGATTTCTTAAATTTTTTTAAAATATTCGCAGTGAATGGGCTCAGCTGATTTTGACAGTAGTCTCCAAATATAGGTTAACCAAACGACACTGTTCCTTAATACTACCTGATGGATAGTCCTCTTCTTATTTTACTGAAATCTACCACAACTACCCGCTACAATAAAGGAAACACATTTTATTATTCAATATAATTTCTTAATAGTATTTATTTATAATATTATTGATTTTTCTCTTCCGCCAACATACAAATATTACAATCGATCCTTTCAATAACTAATTCATGATATCAACTTCATTGGGTAAACATGGAATTATCATAAAATCTGGTTTTTACTGATTTTACAATTTTATCTTTTATTTAAACATCAATCAACATATAATTCTTTTATTTATTTCCCCAGGGTTAAGGGTAAGTTCTTTGTGTTATGAGATGGTCAGAAATGGATAATTATATACTACGCTTTACAAAATAAAACAATAAACTTCGAAAATTTGTTTATTCTTTTAGTACGTAGTTCCGGATTTGTCCGTAAGAGAGCAGATTATGTTTTATTAAACATGTGATTACACTTTAAAAGTTTCTGTACTGCACGACAATTTGATTTGAGGTTTTCTTGGTTAAATATTAAAAGAAATGTTTATATTACCTCTTTCCTCGAAGTTCTTACTTGTGTGAAGCGGTTTCTCGGATGGTGTTCTTAGTTGTTTTGTAATTTCATGACCGTCTGTCAGATACCATCTCGTCAAAAACTCGAAACGCGGCTTGGCTAGGCCTGATCTTCAAAATGGTTTTTCACTTTTGTTATGGGGTAAAGCAAGTTACATTTGATATTTAAGGTAGTGGTACATAATGTTTATACTGTTAGTTAAATTTTGTGATAATTTTGTACTGTTCAAAAGATTTCTAAAGGTTTTTTAATACAATTTTTTGTCTCATAACGTTTTCCAACCCAACAGTTTTCAATCTCAAATTCGATTAAACAATATATTGTTATTTCGTTACTGTTAGTAACCCATAATTTTTATATAATTTTTTATTGGTGCTGCTATTTATTTTTTAGTATATAGGCCGTTTTTAATTATTATAATTTTATTTTTATTTACGGAAAAATAATTCTTTTTAATTTTGGTTTCTTTCCCAATTTGATTTACATAATAGTTTTTTGTTTATTTTCTTATAACTTTAGATATAAGTCTTTAACATTATTATTAACTTTAAATGAATTTATATATTATTTATTAATCTCTTATAGTATTCTTACACTGCACTATTTTCTTCTGCCATTTTCCTCATACAGTATTATTTTATTTTTTATTATCATCTGATATTTAAATCTTTTATTTTTTAAAAAACCCTGGGTTATCTTATATAATAACACAATTATTTTATTAAATATAAAATTAACATAGGTACTAAATTTTGTTGCCTACACAATATAAATCCTACAATCTAAACAAAATACATAATTAGTTAATAGCATCACAGTCTACTATTATAATCTATAATTCCCACATCTACAGCACAAGTCTGTAAGAAGTTCCCTTCACATTCACTTATTTCCGCACTGGGTACACTATAACTCACTTGTCACTGTATATCACTTCAATATCGTTTATAATGTTTAGTGATATAACTTAATTTATAGCTAGTTATAGTTTACCCATTTCTGACTTTTATGGTAGTATAAGAGTTATCATTTATTGGGATTGGGTTATGTAACGTTACAATATATATATATATTGTAACATGACATAAGATAGCACCAAAACTCACTAATAATTAACGGAAGAAAAGCTGAAAATTGAAAGAAAAATAAATAAAGTATAACCTGAAGATTGATAGCCCAACACTAATAACTAAGTAATGACTAAGACACTGACAAAGACTAAACCCAATAGATTGGATAAGGTGAGAGAAACAAAAAACCAATGATACAACCCAAAATATGACTACAATCAAAACAGCCCAAAATGTAACTAATATAATGTAACAATAAATAAATAATGTAAACTATATGAAATATAAATGTAAACAAAATATAACATGTTATTAAAGAAAAGAAAAATAAAAATAAATGTAAAACCTCAGATAGGAAAATATAAATAAAAAATACCCTGTTAAGTAATAAGTTAGCAAAAAGAAGGTAGAATAAAATCAAACCTAGCAACTATAATATTATGAGTACAAAGGTGAGAAGTGAAAAATAGTAATAAAGAAACTGTTAATGACAGATAGCAACCCAGTGATAATTAGGTAAACACATAAACACTATTTTACAAAAAAAAGGTGAAGTGTAGGACTATATAATTAGAAACTAATAACCACAGACTATGTGAATAATATAGCAAACAAAGTGAGAGTTATTTTAAATACATAAACACTATGTCAAAAAAGGTGAAATGTAAGTTAGTATATTAGCTTGTAAGTAGGATATAAGACTTGTTGTGTTATTAATTTAAGAAACGTAAAGTAATAGGTAATAATAAATACTTAGAAAATAAGATAAAAGTGACATATTAGAATGGAAACAGGGAGAATGAGACACTATATATTATTAAAGGAGTTTGTATATGAGTAGTAGTAATTAGTGTAATGTTAAAAAATTGTTATAAGAGTTTTGTTAGTAAATGAACAAAATAGTGTTAGTAAGATTAAATGACCAGTTATGTTAAAGTCAGAAAACCAATAATAGTTAAAAAGCTTAGTTTCAGGCATGGACCTGTAAAGAAGAATTAATGAATTATATAATATGTGTGATGGTTAAAAGCATCAAATGTTTTTTATTAAGTTAGTTTGTTTCTTTAGTAATGTTTAATAAACCAAACAAATAAAATTAATAAATATAAAATCTTGTAAAGAGCATAGGATAGAAGTATTATGAAATCTAGGCATTAGGCCTAGCTTTGAGGAACAGAATTTTGTAAATTTCAAGATAAAACAATAGCCAAAAATAAATTAAAGTATATAATCTGTTTAGGTATTCAAGTAAAAGTATAAGGTACAAATCTGGCTACATAATATTTAGTTTAAAGGTAAATAGCTAAAGAAATATCCAATTGAAAAAATAAGAAACCTGTTATAAATTGACCAAATGTAACCATGTGTGGTATTGAATTAATCTGTAAGAAAAAAGGAAAATCATGGTGCTATTGTATTTAATATTACAGATAGCATAAGAAAGTTATAATAATTTTAAAGATTTTTATAAATATTGAACAGAAAAAAGTTAGTTAATACAAAAATGTTATAAGTTATTAGCCAATGAGAATTAGAGTATCATAGAGGGTTGCCATAACAACAAAAGCTTGTTACATGTTTAACCATTGAAAAATGATTATTCCATTATTGACTAATAGAGGGTGGATGTATGTAGCCCATGAAGATAAATAAGTAAAGAAATCAATAGATTTAATCAAATTGTGATTAAGAAGACACCAGCAATAATCCTAAATTAACTAATGATGAGATGTCCAATAATTCAACACATTATATAATAAATATTATATAAAAAGCTTGGTTGGAGAAGACCAAATGGGTCTTGGGGAATAGTCAGCTGCAAAATGTAACTTCCGTCGCTGCGCGTGTACTATATTTCGGTGTCCGATGTGTACATCCAACTGTTTTCTTCACAAGTAACTAATGTCATCTTATGGAGGTTATGTACGACAATGTAACTTAAATAAAATTTACTTTGTCAGTGTACATGAAAAGGGTGTATTTATTGGAAGTACAGAAATTAGTTTATCGCACATAATTACGGTACAGAGACGATTTTGGCAGGTTGTGGCTACGTTTAATTATTTAACTTAACCTTTTAGATTTTAAAAATTAATTAGACTTAACAGACATTTCCTTAGTTAGTGTACATTCAAAGGCTGTATATAACATTAAAGGCTGTATTTATTCAAAGTACCGGAATTAAAACGTACTTCCAATTTAGAACGTAGTACAATCTAATGTATAACCAAACAAGTACATTAAAATCCTTTTTTCAACATAATGCAATAAAAAGCAATGTGTAGTTTCTGTTAACATGCAAATGATTAAGTATTAATAATGGGTTACAGTGGAATTTAATGTTACTACGGTCTGAATTAATGCAAATAAAATTGGGAGAATCTCGTAAACAAATTAAAGAATGCTTGTATATTACACACAAAATTATTACAGTACAGACCTTTGTTAATGAATAGAAACAAATTTGACTCTATACTTTAGTATGTACCAATAAAATTCACCTTTTTTCAAATACCAATATCTGTTGTTTTTTCATACCCTTAAAAAAAGGTCATTAACAAAATACATTATGAGAAAACGTGATTACAAATAACCAGCCATTAGTTACTTGGAAGAAAATAGATATAACATTTACAAACATCAAATCTTCAATTCTCTCCCTATTTGTTTTATAAAAACTGGAGTTTCTACTGCAGGTTTTAAGTCCACTAACTACTGAATTAAATATACATAATTGTTCCTGTATCTTGTTGGGTAACATATTATATTAATACATCTGCTTCCTACTCATATGTGCAAACAATGTTTTTAATGTACGGTCCTAAAATCTTTATCAACACTTTATATCTTTAAAATTTAGACAAAGTCTAATGAGCAACTTGGCCTAACCTGATTTTACATGACCTGGCTCAGAACAACTTTATTTTGGCAAATACAAAGATGAAGACTGGTTGCAATTTCTTCAGGGCTCACACCTGCTGCCAGGCCTAGTTCTATAACATGATAAGGAAGAAATAAATCAGCCCAAACCTGCACCCGCTGTGGGAAGGCTTTTACACCATTACCAATAAGATTAATGATGTCATCTAAGAATAACTCATTAGCTTTATTTATACATTTAATGCATCTTAATTAGTACACTAACAGCACTGCTCTGTCTTATAGTAACAAAACACGTTACCGTACACTAACTCAAAAGAATTTCTTATTTTCAGTTTAAGAAAGTTGAAATTGTGTATTCATTTTCTTTTCCATTCACTATTTGTAAAACGTGCTTAAAATTAATATGTGTATGCTTACTATATTAAAAAATCCAATGTTCACTATCCAATAATTACAAATTTTGTGGAATTGTGAAATTAGTAACACTATGTACTAATGTGTGATTATCAGTTGAATTTCTGAATTCCTTTGATTCATTAATAAATCTTACTAATTTGTTTCTTTATGTCTTTAATGATTTCTTATTAGTTTTTAATCTTTGTGTTTTCATTATTCATTTGTAAATTTTTGCATTTTGTTGTCCATGACATGATAATTAACTAATTATCATTAAAACACACAGAGGACTGATCCTTTTTTGCAAGATCACAAGTATGTTTTTAATTGTATCCAATGTGGACACATACAGAGGAGTGTCAGTTTTTTTATGTTTTTTCAATAAATAACAATGAGAGGGGGAGAGAGAGAGAGAGAGAGAGAGAGAGAGAGAGAGAGAGAGAGAGAGAGAGAGAGAGAGAGAGAGAGAGAGAGAGAGCAAAAATAACACGTACAGAAATTACATCAGAACTTTTCCTTACAGTAAAAAAATAACTAAATAATGAATGACAAAGAACATTAACAAAATTAATGGAAATTATAGTTATTATTTGTTGTCTAATGAACAGGTACTAGTAAAGGCTTCACATCTTAAATTATAAACCTATTACAAACATATTTGGTATACTCAGCTTGAAACAAACGTTCAGACCAATAAAAATGGTTTAAATTTTGCCATGCTGTATTATTAGTACTGTTGAAACAGCAGTTTGATTATAATTGTTTTTAGAACATACTTCTGGAATGATGTGTGCAAAATGATTAAAACATACCTCCTTACAGTGTGCCTTAATAAGTTGTTGATTATTCTAACTGATACACTGTCATCCCATTATCATATGACAGTTCTCAGAGCTTCAGTAATAGTCATCTTTGCTGTTAACATGGACACAAGTCTCTTTTTTAAAAAGACTTTTCATTAGTAAAGTTACTTATAAGTATGCATACATTTGTACTCATAATATGAGGTTAAGAATTAAGAAAATTAAAGAATGATATTTACTTACTAACCATTGAGTGTAACATTATTTACAGTAATTAATAATGTCCCAATTTATAAAAGTCATGTTTGGCTAACTAGGCATAACCCAAGCTGTGTTCCTGACATCCTAATTCTCTTTCTTCTAATAATATTACTTAACTTTATTGTGATATAACTGATCACAATTGTTCCTTATAACTCCCTACAACTTTTACAACAATACTAATGACAAAAATCAATAATAATTTCTTACAATTAATATACATAATTTGTCTAGGCATATTGGCCTATTATAGTTTGAACATTATTTTTTCATATTTTAACAATTCTTGTTTTTAATACAAGACAACTATGTCACCAATTCTACATCGGCCAGATGGGAAGATCTTTTTCTTCCAGATTTTCTGAACATTTAAAAGCCCTCACCACAAACTACATACATTCCACATTTGCCACACATTTACATAACGAAAACCACAGTTACACAAACATAGAACACAATATGCAAATATTACACTACTTACCTAAAAGTAGAAAACTGAACACAGCTGAACAATTTGAAATATACAGACATCACACACTACAACCAAACAACATATTAAATGAACAATTACATTATAAATCACATACACTATTCGATACACTGATCCATACACACAATTCGAACCTCAGCGCCAATCCCTTCCCACCATCAACCCCCACCACACACACCTAATTCCGTAACGGTTATTCTGTAATCGACATTCAGTATACTCCCACTGAAGAAGAGGCACATCGCCTTGAAAAGTTTGGGAAAGTGACAACGAATAGTAAGTTCATATGTGAAAGTTTTATATATATTATTAAATTAATAAGTGAACGAAGAGGATGAATCAACAAGATAATGATAAATTTGGATAAAAGGCTCATTTCCAATAGAAAGGATAGCTGGTGTGATCAGACATAACAAATTTGTTGTATTAGTTTTTTGAGAATTTATTCCTATCAAACTGGAGTAAGCATATTTTCAAACCTTTATGGACATGTGTCATGGAATTTACAGATTGCACCAAAAGAAACAGTTAAAATATATCTTTTCAATTAAACAAAAATTGGTCTTGTAATATGATTCGGTAATACAGCAGGAACTAATCAGTTAATTGCTATTACAAAATGCCTTATTCCTTTTCCATGATGATCAGATTTTGCTATACGCCTGCATAAATAAAAATGATTAAAATGCTTAACTCCCAACACAAAGTTGAACACACGATGAAAGTTCATCATGTCACATATTCTAGTAACAAGGTAAGTTTTTTGAATACTGTTTTAGCTGAATTTATACACTAGGAGTGCACTCAGCATTTAGTTTGTGTGTAACTCTGGTTAATCAAAGAGAATTATTTGTGTAAATTCAAATTTAGTAATACAAATCTATTACTGTAAATGCCTGGAATGCTATGCATTAAAGAATTTTAATTACCTTTATATGGGGAAAACTGGTTTACATACATTATTTCTGAAAATAATAATCCTGAAATGTAATCAGTACTTATATCAAGTTAAGTGCAATAATTAAATATATTCTTCAACTTGCACGTTAAATAGATCCCTTCTCCTTCACTTGCCAGGCACATAAGGGAAGCTCTACTAAATACAGGATTTCTTGGAACTGAGTAGAGTGGGATCAGTGGAGTAACTTGCGGAGGGGGGTTATCAGGGGATCAATTCCCCTCCAGAACTATTCGAAATTTCAGCAGAATTCCATAATTTCCTAAGTAGACCCATTTCTAAGCCAGGTTTGTTTGTACAAAGTAATACTTATAAATAATTATAGAAATAAAAGTATTATCACAAAACAAAACTACTTTACTTATAACAATAAATACTACACACAGAACGATGGCCTACCCATGGGCTCCCCCATATCCAGCATTCTAGCAGAAGTCTTCCTCCAACACTTAGAAAAAACAAAAATACTCATAAACAATGACAGACACTCACGTAAAATACTATATTGGCACAGATACGTTGATGACATTCTAATACTATACAGGGGAAACAAAAGTCAATGTGAACAGTTACTAACGCACATAAACAAAACACATAAAAACATAACCTTCACTGCCAAATACGAACACAACACTACCATAAACTTCTTAGACCTCTCCATCACAAAACTAGAACACAGGCACAAATTCAGTATATACAGAAAACCAACTACAACTGACACACTAATACACAACACCTCCAATCACCCAATACAACACAAACTAGCTGCTTTTAGAACCATGATACATAGACTTAACAACATCCCCTTAGATGAAATAGACTACAAAAACGAACTAAACACGATAAAATATCTAGCAGAATCTAACGGTTATGACAGAACAATAGTCGGTAAACTCCTACACAAAACACAAAACAAACAACAGACAAAGACAGAAAACAACAAATTCATAACACTAACATACATCAACAAACAAACAGAAAAAATCGCCCACAAATTCAAAAAAGCAGGATACAGAATCGCTTACAAAACTACTAACAAAACAGAACACACACTATCAAAACGCATGCCCAAAGCACAAAACAAATTCGATCTACCCTGTGTATATAAGCTAAATTGTTCAAATTGCAATAAATTCTACATAGGCCAGACAGGACGTAGCTTCAAACAGAGATACAGTGAACACACAAAAGCACTCCACACTGCTAGAGAATCTACCTTTGCAAACCACCTCATTGAAGCAAACCACACATATAAAAATATCGACAATAACATGAACATACTACACGTACACACAAAAGGCTGAAAACTAGACACTCTAGAACAATTAGAAATATACAAACACAAAGAAAACAAATAAAAAAACATCCTAAATGAACAGACACAATTCAAATCGCACGCATTATTCGAACACATCTCACCACACACACACAGCTTCGATCTTTTGAAAAACTATCTCGTCGCCAACAACAAGACGAACAGCGCTACCTACGACAGCCTCTGATGAAGCCTTCTATAGGCGAAAGCCGGTTTAGGCTGTAAGGTAAAACTTTACGTTTTTACTTATAAAAAAACCTAGTGTTCCGAGTCGTCAATACTATAGTGATATTTAAATAAAAGTAATTACAATATTGTAACGTTATGTTTTCCCCTTACATAAAATAGGCCCAAACTTAAACCATTTCATGACCATGATACATGAAGAACAAAATACTAAGTCATTAACTAAATTGTATACTATAAATATTGTCTGAGATAATAAAAAGAGATAAGAATAATGTAATGAAACTGATAAGAACATTATCAATAAGAAGATTTTACTCCAGTAAACTGCATTAAAAATTGTTAAAAAAGATAAAACCTATATACTCCATACTGCAGTAATAAACTGGATACTCAATAAAGAAAATTATTAATTCAATAATTAGTTTCTAAGTACTAAAATAATGAAATCAAATTTTATTTATGATTATGAATAGAATAATGTAAATCAAAAAGAGTATTACAAAAATGTAATAATAAAACAAAAGAGCTAAATGTAAGCCTACAAGTAAGTTTATGTAACATTATGATGTTTGAAACAACAGAAAGAACAAAAAAGCATTGTAAAATCTATGAATTGTAAACAGAAGGTGAAAACTACTGATGAAGTAGTAAATAAGCTTATAATAGCTAGATAATAATGGTTATAATTTGAATTATAACATGAAGAAGAAGAAATATGAGAAACTAAAACTTGTCAATAATTGTATGTAAAAAGAACAGTTTTAATGTAAACTTATTAAACAAACTATACTGTATAAATAAGACTAGAATCGTTATTATTAGAACAATATTCTAGTAAGGAAGATATGATTAACCAATAAGTATAAACAAAGTAAATAATGAAACAAGATACATGGACTAAACCTTCAGAATACTGATACTGAAGATAATAACAACTAGAATAAGTAAGAAAAACAATATTAAAGGACAAACTATGTTGTCAAAGCTTCAGTAAATTGTGAAGAATGTTTTAGAATAATGATGTAATAGGAAGAAACATGTATTTTCAAGGTATGAATGAAATTAAGGGTCAATATCATAGGCAAATGAGCCTAGAACATTTGTATGTTATTCATAGTAAATAATTGTTAAGTTATGTCATTATTATTGTAGTGAAAGTTGAATAAGGGTATCAAGAACAATGTAAAGTAATTGTCTGATAGAAAAAGTAATTATTTTAAACGTACGAAAGAAACTAAGGTGTCCACTACAATGGGCCAGTAGCCCTATACCTGAATAACGTATTTCTACTATTTGTAAACAATTATTGCTAATAATTGTCATTATTAGTGTAACAAAAGTAAAAACCAAGGATCAAGAACAATTTAGAATAGTTGTCTTGTATTAAAAACAAGAATTGGTAAAATATGAAAAAATAATGTTCAAACTATAATAGGCCAATATGCCTAGACAAATTATGTATATTAATTGTAAGAAATTATTATTGATTTTTGTCATTAGTATTGTTGTAAAAGTTGTAGGGAGTTATAAGGAACAATTGTGATCAGTTATATCACAATAAAGTTAAGTAATATTATTAGAAGAAAGAGAATTAGGATGTCAGGAACACAGCTTGGGTTATGCCTAGTTAGCCAAACATGACTTTTATAAATTGGGACATTATTAATTACTGTAAATAATGTTACACTCAATGGTTAGTAAGTAAATATCATTCTTTAATTTTCTTAATTCTTAACCTCATATTATGAGTACAAATGTATGCCTACTTATAAGTAACTTTACTAATGAAAAGTCTTTTTAAAAAAGAGACTTGTGTCCATGTTAACAGCATAGATGACTATTACTGAAGCTCTGAGAACTGTCATATGATAATGGGATGACAGTGTATCAGTTAGAATAATCAACAACTTATTAAGGCACACTGTAAGGAGGTATGTTTTAATCATTTTGCACACATCATTCCAGAAGTCTGTTCTAAAAACAATTATAATCAAACTGCTGTTTCAACAGTACTAATAATACAGCATGGCAAAATTTAAACCATTTTTATTGGTCTGAACGTTTGTTTCAAGCTGAGTATACCAAATATGTTTGTAATAGGTTTATAATTTAAGATGTGAAGCCTTTACTAGTACCTGTTCATTAGACAACAAATAATAACTATAGTTTCCATTAATTTTGTTAATGTTCTTTGTCATTCATTATTTAGTTATTTTTTTACTGTAAGGAAAAGTTCTGATGTAATTTCTGTACGTGTTATTTTTGCTCTCTCTCTCTCTCTCTCTCTCTCTCTCTCTCTCTCTCTCTCTCTCTCTCTCTCTCTCCCCCTCTCATTGTTATTTATTGAAAAAACATAAAAAAACTGACACTCCTCTGTATGTGTCCACATTGGATACAATTAAAAACATACTTGTGATCTTGCAAAAAAGGATCAGTCCTCTGTGTGTTTTAATGATAATTAGTTAATTATCATGTCATGGACAACAAAATGCAAAAATTTACAAATGAATAATGAAAACACAAAGATTAAAAACTAATAAGAAATCATTAAAGACATAAAGAAACAAATTAGTAAGATTTATTAATGAATCAAAGGAATTCAGAAATTCAACTGATAATCACACATTAGTACATAGTGTTACTAATTTCACAATTCCACAAAATTTGTAATTATTGGATAGTGAACATTGGATTTTTTAATATAGTAAGCATACACATATTAATTTTAAGCACGTTTTACAAATAGTGAATGGAAAAGAAAATGAATACACAATTTCAACTTTCTTAAACTGAAAATAAGAAATTCTTTTGAGTTAGTGTACGGTAACGTGTTTTGTTACTATAAGACAGAGCAGTGCTGTTAGTGTACTAATTAAGATGCATTAAATGTATAAATAAAGCTAATGAGTTATTCTTAGATGACATCATTAATCTTATTGGTAATGGTGTAAAAGCCTTCCCACAGCGGGTGCAGGTTTGGGCTGATTTATTTCTTCCTTATCATGTTATAGAACTAGGCCTGGCAGCAGGTGTGAGCCCTGAAGAAATTGCAACCAGTCTTCATCTTTGTATTTGCCAAAATAAAGTTGTTCTGAGCCAGGTCATGTAAAATCAGGTTAGGCCAAGTTGCTCATTAGACTTTGTCTAAATTTTAAAGATATAAAGTGTTGATAAAGATTTTAGGACCGTACATTAAAAACATTGTTTGCACATATGAGTAGGAAGCAGATGTATTAATATAATATGTTACCCAACAAGATACAGGAACAATTATGTATATTTAATTCAGTAGTTAGTGGACTTAAAACCTGCAGTAGAAACTCCAGTTTTTATAAAACAAATAGGGAGAGAATTGAAGATTTGATGTTTGTAAATGTTATATCTATTTTCTTCCAAGTAACTAATGGCTGGTTATTTGTAATCACGTTTTCTCATAATGTATTTTGTTAATGACCTTTTTTTAAGGGTATGAAAAAACAACAGATATTGGTATTTGAAAAAAGGTGAATTTTATTGGTACATACTAAAGTATAGAGTCAAATTTGTTTCTATTCATTAACAAAGGTCTGTACTGTAATAATTTTGTGTGTAATATACAAGCATTCTTTAATTTGTTTACGAGATTCTCCCAATTTTATTTGCATTAATTCAGACCGTAGTAACATTAAATTCCACTGTAACCCATTATTAATACTTAATCATTTGCATGTTAACAGAAACTACACATTGCTTTTTATTGCATTATGTTGAAAAAAGGATTTTAATGTACTTGTTTGGTTATACATTAGATTGTACTACGTTCTAAATTGGAAGTACATTTTAATTCCGGTACTTTGAATAAATACAGCCTTTAATGTTATATACAGCCTTCGAATGTACACTAACTAAGGAAATGTCTGTTAAGTCTAATTAATTTTAAAAATCTAAAAGGTTAAGTTAAATAATTAAACGTAGCCACAACCTCCCAAAATCGTCTCTGTACCGTAATTATGTGCGATAAATGTAAACTAATTTCTGTACTTCCAATAAATACACCCTTTTAATGTACACGAACGATGTAAATTTTATGTAAGGTACATTGTCATACATAACCTCCATAAGCTGGCATTACTTACTTCGAATAAATACAGCCATTAATTTTATATACAGCCTTTTATCCATACAATAAATACAGCCTTTGAATGTACACTAACTAAGGAAACGTTTGTTAAGTCTAATTAATTTTAAAAATCTAAAAGGTTAAGTTATATTGTTAAACGTACCACAACCTCCCAAAATCGTCTCTGTACCGTAATTATGTGCGATAAATGTAAACTAATTTCTGTACTTCCAATAAATACAAGCTTTTAATGTACACTAACAAAGTAAATTTTATTTAAGTTACATTGTCGTACATAACCTCCATAAGCTGGCATTAGTTACTTGTGAAGAAAACAGTTGGATGTACACATCGGACACCGAAATATAGTACACGCGCGGCGACGGAAGTTACATTTTGCCGCTGACTATTCCCCAAGACCCGACCAAATTCATAAATAACCACCTACAGAAGGAAGAATAGAAGAAAACCGAACGAAACCTTGGAATCTACATTAACCAGCAATACTGATGGAATCTGAACACCAGAATTGGATCATTTGAACCTGGATTTCATTAAACCATACAAGAAGGGACCAGCAGAAGTGTTCCAGAAGAAGAGGATCGCCCAAGAGAAGCCGAATTAAAGGAGTGTTGAGTGTATTTTAAATGTTTTGACCGAGAAAACGACACTAGAAAAAATCAACATTAACTGAACAATTTTATTTCATTTCACCAACCACTTAAACAACTTTTTAGAACTGAATTTTATTTGAATAATCACCTCTGATAGAACAAATATGTCACTGAATATTGAATTTATATTAATTTGTTTTAAAAAACGCGAACTTGCTAAATAAAAATTTAACCTATTGAGCACTAGTTCCCATAGCGGTAACTTACTTTCGATACTTAAAGATATCACTTGTAATATACTAGGTATAAGGTATTTTGTGCATTTATTAGTCTGTAAACCAATATTTTCAGTAGTCCAAAGAACTTTTCACTGAGATATTTAAAATAAACAAACGAAGCAACATACGCCATTACTAAGCGTCTACACACGGACTGACGGAATGAGCAGACAGCCAACTACGAAAAAGTAAACATGCCGGCGCAATGATAAATGTTATGTTTTATTTCAGAAATTGTAATTGACCAAATTATACGAAATTGTCAATAAATCTTCGTACCTATTCTCAACTGTATGTTTGATTTATTCAAAAGAGTAATATACAAGTTTGGGGTAAATAAAAAATTAAAATACATTAGTTGACGAAGTCGATTTCGCCAAGCAGTGTGTTAACCAATCAGGCGGCGAGGCGGAGAATTCAAATTGAACGGCGGACTGAGTGAGCCGACGGTCGACTTTCGTAAGTATTTATAACACGTAAAAAACGACGGGTTACCAATAACGACAAAGTAAGTACTCTTAAATTAAAGCATACAAAGGGTTCTTTTACAAATTGACGCATCCAACGTGTGGCAAATAACTCGTCTGAAATACTTGTTCTTTTATAATATACAGTGCTGATTTTGTAAAAATATAGGTTCCGGTACGTCTAAGGGGGGTCCGGGGTCCAAAGCTTAGAAAGGTTTTCATTGTACGTCTCTCCCCTCTTTCTTTCCTTGCTGTTGGTGTCCAGAGCAGAGTGCTGTCCCGGAAGCAGCCAAGATTCCACGTACTTTGAAGGGTCAAAACGAGTCATTGGTGGGCCATTCAACTTCAGAAAAAGTAGTGAAGAGACAGTTTTTGTTAACAGAGATGCTCTACCGTCAGTAATGATTAGATTCATTTGGGAAAACCCTCTTTCACATTCACTAGAAGACACTGGAATTGTCTTGATGGCAGTTGTCAATGGAAGCAATTTTTCGGGATACTTTGTTTTATTTTCACAATTTCCACCAAAGCTCTCACAATTATCAAAAACATATTCACGAAATGCTTTAAGTGCGTCCCGTTTGTTCAACTGAAGGTGAAGTGCAAGCGACTCAACATCTTTTTCCCCAAAAGTATTGTCTTTGGGCCAAGTGCTTGTGTCAACTATACGGGCTGAATTGGCCAAAGCTGCATCTTCCCCACTAAGCATTCTCTTATCAATCGATTGTGCAAGGTTGTCATAAAACACAACAGGATTAATGGGGTCTTCTTTAGTTTTTTCATAAAGTTTGATTCCCATAAATCTTTTGTTGTTGACAGATATCAGAGCCTGCTCATAAAAAGTTCCCGGATTATCTTTCCGAGCAACAAATGTGTTAGCCAAAATCTGAAGTTTTTTGTTAGCCCGAAATAAGTCTATATCTCGGTTTTGCAGTTCTTCACTAACTTCTGAAAGTTCTTGAAGTGCATCACACATCAACGCCAAATCTAAAACGAAGCACGTGGATGTAAGTTTCCTGTGTAGGCCTTCATACTTGCATCTGTCCGAAGCATCACGTGTTTGGTCTTCTTTAGCTGCTACAAAATGGTTTGCTAAAACCTCATAGTTCTCCCAAACCGCTGAAACTGTACGAAAACTGGACGCTACCCATCTTGTGTCTAACACCCTTCCAATTTTCAACAGTTGAACACCAAGTTCGACTGTACACAAACGCAATTCTCGGCTGTTCTTGGGTGAGGCGTGGTATAGAACATAAAGTTTATCAATGAATCCTTTAAAACGATTGATATTTGCCATTTCCTTTAAAACGTTACTTACACAAAGCTCAAGCCTGTGATTACAGCAATGCCAAACAATAATAGATGGAAACTTGTCTTTTAAAAGACTCCCAACTCCAGATTTGCATCTAAGCCCACTGCCGCTCCGTCACATGCCACAGCAAGTAGTCTATTTTTTAGAACATTGTCATCTAATTTGTGGCCTTCAAGGCATTGAATCACAGCATCAAAAATTCCAAGAGATGTCACACTTTCGAGTTCAATAAGGTCCAAACATAAATTTACTGGGGATTCCATATTTATTTTCCTTAGGCAAACTCTAATGTACAAAATCAGAGTTGATTTTTTGCTTAAAGTAGTTGATTCATCGATGATGATTGCAAACTTATCATCCCCTGTTATTATTTGCTGTAGAATATGTTTTTTCATTTCTGCACTGATATGGTTAATAATATTCATACAGGCGTTTTTTGAATGCAGAATTCGGCCCATATTTAATCCATTCAGCTCTTGAACATCGATTTCTGACTCAAAGTTGTTGAAAGATTGATTCTCTTTTGCAACCTTATAGGCAGTGCGCAAAATTCTCGCTGTAACTTCCTTCTCTTTTGATATTGTTTTCAAACAAATGTTTTCCATTGTTTCTTTTTGGGACTCCTCTAAAATTTTTAAAGCTGCTTTGTGCGCAGCACTGTCTTTGTGATCAAATATCTTTTTTCTCAACGCTGTTTGTTGCTGGGCTCGATTTTCCCCAAAACTAGTAATATCACATCCAGTCCATTGCTTAGACATTTTCATGCCAGTTCTTTTTCCACGCCCAGAGATCCAACTTCTCGGCAAACTTTACAGCCCAATTTTTTGTTGTGTACAGTAAGCCAATCGTATTTTTTTTACAAAAATCACTCTTTTGTTCAAGAGTCCAACAGTCTGGCCACTGGTTATCACCTTCTTTGACTTCATCAATAGAAGAAGTTTGATCTGATTCCATTGGCGATGGCGGTTTCGGGCATTTTTCAACTAGGAACTGTGAAGAATGAGATTTTCTTTACCGTGACGTTGATGGCAAAACTAAAACAGGCTGTAAGCTGTTTGACTGAGTTTTCTCACCTTGATCGTCTAGTTTTTGTTTTACTAAAAAAATTAGTTATTTTCTGCATTGTGTTTGCAGTTCTTGGCAAAGAACGAGGATTTAGCAAACCATTTTGTAGCAGCTAAAGAAGACCAAACACGTGATGCTTCGGACAGAAGCAAGTATGAAGGCCTACACAGGAAACTTACATCCACGTGCTTCCTTTTAGATTTGGCGTTGTGTGACGATTTAAAAAAATATTTAAATCGCACAAATAAAAAATTGCTTTCAATATAAGTAAGAGTATTATCCACCCCTTACCTATGCCTACATTCATGCAACAACGTGCAAATTGTCCCGTACCAACACGTTAAGAACGGTGTTATTTAGCTAATAATAATAATTACTTTATATAATAAAATACGTACTAAATAGATAAAGAAATTCCTAATTCGTAACCAAAAGGTAAAATAATGTATTATGACTTAATTAGTAAATAATTAATATAACTTAAAAGAACGAACTATTTTCTTAGTGCGTAAAACCGCGCCAGCTACTGAACCCTTGCCGCTAAACATTGCATTCATTCGCCCGATAGACACCGAGATGTAAGGATGTAGCTGCTGTGATGTGAACATACACATAGGTGTATACAGTTAAATAATATTTAATCACGTTTATAATGAGTTCGATTTGACCTATGTAGTATAATAATAACAATAATAATAACAAAATTATAATATAGTGCGTGAGGAAACACGTATAGAATAAAAAAGGAAACTTAGCCGACACATCTCTTAGCAAACTGTAAATGGTGAGAAATGTTACTTACCAGATTTTAGTGCTGACAAAATAAGAACTGTAACTAAAAGTAAAATGTAATCAACCGACTCCGAAAGAAGATAACACAAACAGCAACCGGATGAACTTCTAGAACCCAAAATCTAATCGTCTAGGAAGACTACCAGAAACAATCAACCTCATGGAACTTCAAGAGCAACCGTGGATCACACCCTAGAAGAGGACTGAAGATGACCATCATGGACCCCACAGCATACGCATTGTTATATTCAGGTGATATCAAAACATAATATTTGTAATACAAATTCATTATAAAACAACAAGACCAGTAAAAAAAAGAACAGTAAAGAACGTTTGATAATTTAAAGTTTAATATATATATTTTTGTAATCACTGTAATGAAGTAGTAAGGACATTACGATGTTTAGATTTAAATTAATTTTAAAATTTACAACCAAAATTATTCTTCTAATAATTTGGTTGAAGTTGTAATAAAAACATAACTAAGTTGAGTCCCGGATCCGAGGTACTAAAAACAATATATAGCTGAATGTTTTTGATATAAAAGGAATAAAAAAGTAAATTTTCAAAATATTTAATGCAGAAAATTTTAGTATCTGAGTTTTTAAAGTAAAGTATGAGAGATACATATGTTAATAAAGAGATGTTTTTGCTAACACCCAACGAGTGAATAAATTTATACAATCCTTGCTTAATTCCTGAATAATAAAGTGTTATAATTTGTTAGTGATTAAGGTTTACTAACAACGGCAGCTAGTTCAATTAACAGGTAACAAATTGAACTGGTTCCCGACATTTGTGATATCTTAACAAGGGAGACGTCACAGTTGATGTGTGATGCACTTCAAGAACTTTCAGAAGTTAGTGAAGAACTGCAAAACCGAGATATACTTATTTCGGGCTAACAAAAAACTTCAGATTTTGGCTAACACATTTATTGCTCGGAAAGATAACCCGGGAACTTTTTATGAGCAGGCTGTGACATCTGTCACAACAAAAGATTTATCGGTATCAAACTTTATGAAAAAACAAAAGAAGACCCCATTAATCCTGTTGTGTTTTATGACAACCTTGCACAATCGATTGATAAGAGAATGCTTAGTGGGGAAGATGCAGCTTTGGCCAATTCAGCCCGTATAGTTGACACAAGCACTTGGCCCAAAGACATTAAAGACAATACTTTTGGGGAAAAGATGTTGAGTCGCTTGCAGTTCGCCTTCAGTTGAACAAACGGGACGCACTTAAAGCATTTCGTGAATATGTTTTTGATAATTGTGAGAGCTTTGGTGGAAATTGTGAAAATAAAACAAAGTATCCCGAAAAATTGCTTCCATTGACAACTGCCATCAAGACAATTCCAGTGTCTTCTAGTGAATGTGAAAGAGGGTTTTCCCAAATGAATCTAATCATTACTGACGGTAGAGCATCTCTGTTAACAAAAACTGTCTCTTCACTACTTTTTCTGAAGTTGACTGGCCCACCAATGACTCGTTTTGACCCTTCAAAGTACGTGGAATCTTGGCTGCTTCGGGGACAGCACTCTGCTCTGGACACCAACAGCAAGGAAAGAAAGAGGGGAGAGACGTACAATGAAAACCTTTCTAAGCTTTGGACAATTTTATAAACTGTGAGTTAAACATTTAAAATTAATTCATCATTTAAAAAATTAATTAATTAAAAAAACACTACATTTGGACAAATTTTCGGGTGAATTTTAAGACATTAAACACGTCTATAACGTCATTTTAAGACCTTTATTTTTCAAAATTTTTCCGGGGGGCCCCGGATCCCCCTTAGGCGTACCGGAACCTATATTTTTACAAAAACAGCACTGTATATTGTAAAAGAACAAGTATTTCAGACGAGTTATTTTCCACACGGATGCGTCAATTTGTAAAAGAACCCTTTGTATGCTTTAATTTAAGAGTACTTACTTTGTCGTTATTGGTAACCCGTCGTTTTTTACGTGTTATAAATACTTACGAAAGTCGACCGTCGGCTCACTCAGTCCGCCGTTCAATTTGAATTCTCCGCCTCGCCGCCTGATTGGTTAACACACTGCTTGGCGAAATTGACTTCGTCAACTAATGTATTTTAATTTTTTATTTACCCCAAACTTGTATATTACTCTTTTGAATAAATCAAACATACAGTTGAGAATAGGTACGAAGATTTATTGACAATTTCGTATAATTTGGTCAATTACAATTTCTGAAATAAAACATAACATTTATCATTGCGCCGGCATGTTTACTTTTTCGTAGTTGGCTGTCTGCTCATTCAGTCAGTCCGTGTAGACGCTTAGTAATGGCGTATGTTGCTTCGTTTGTTTATTTTAAATATCTCAGGGAAAAGTTCTTTGGACTACAGAAAATATTGGTTTACAGACTAATAAATGCACAAAATCTTACAAAATACCTTATACCTAGTATATTACAAGTGATATCTTTAAGTATTGAAAGTAAGTTACTGCTATGGGAACTAGTGCTCAATAGGTTAAATTTTTATTTAGCAAGTTCGCGTTTTTTAAAACAAATTAATATAAATTCAATATTCAGTGACATGTTTGTTCTATCAGAGGTGATTATTCAAATAAAATTCAGTTCTAAAAAGTTGTTTAAGTGGTTGGTGAAATGAAATAAAATTGTTCAGTTAATGTTGATTTTTTCTAGTGTAATTTTCTCGGTCAAAACATTTAAAATACACTCAACACTCCTTTAATTCGGCTTCTCTTGGGCGATCTTCTTCTTCTGGAACACTTCTGCTGGTCCCTTCTTGTATGGTTTAATGAAATACAGGTCAATCAAATATATTGCAACTTACCGTCTGCGGCTTCCAGAAACAACGTCTTCACAAAGTTGACATGTTTCAGGACACTTGTCCCATCATCAGAACTTAAAATAATCGTGTATCATTTGACCAAATATATTTGATTGAACAACACTTGGCTTGGTACTAAACATTTGGAATTATTCCTTTTAAACAGAAATCCAGGTTCAAATGATCCAATTCTGGTGTTCAGATTCCATCAGTATTGCTGGTTAATGTAGATTCCAAGGTTTCGTTCGGTTTTCTTCTATTCTTCCTTCTGTAGGTGGTTATTTATGAATTTGGTCTTCTCCAACCAAGTTTTTTATAATATTTATTATATAATGTGTTGAATTATTGGACATCTCATCATTAGTTAATTTAGGATTATTGCTGGTGTCTTCTTAATCACAATTTGATTAAATCTATTGATTTCTTTACTTATTTATCTTCATGGGCTACATACATCCACCCTCTATGATAGTCAATAATGGAATAATCATTTTTCAACGTTTAAACATGTAACAAGCTTTTGTTGTTATGGCAACCCTCTATGATACTCTAATTCTCATTGGTTAATAACTTATAACATTGTTATATTAACTAACTTTTTTCTGTTCAATATTTATAAAAATCTTTAAAATTATTATAACTTTCTTATGCTATTTGTAATATAAATATATGAGAATACATATAATATATGAGAATACATTTTTAATGTCTAGTCTTAATAAACAGCAAGACAAAATTAAATTTTACGTACGCTACGTTGACGACACTTTTATGATATTCAATGGAACGAGTAGACAAATAGAAAATTTGAAAGGATATATGAACAGCATAAACATGAAAATCTAATTTACCCTAGAAATGGAGAATAATAGCTGCCTGAACTTTCTTGATCTCACTATCAGCAAATATAATGACCGTTTTAGATTCAAAATTTATAGAAAGCCCACCACCACGAATATTACTATTCATGCTGATTCGTACCATCCATATTCCCAAAAAATGGCAGCCTTCAACGCGTTCGTTCATAGAATGCTTGCTATTCCCCTTGAGCAAAAAGACAGAGTGGAAGAGACTAATATAATCAAAAGTATAGCTATCGCTAATGGGTATAACAGTGGAATCATAGACAAGCTTATAAGAAAACACTCGGTAAAAATCAATAGTAAAAGCAGATTAACCGGCCCATCTAAAGAAGATACTAAATTTATAGTAACTGAGTACATAAATGTACTACCAGTCATTGTAAAGAATGAGCTGAAAAAACGTAAAATAGCAGTGGCCTTTAAAACGACAAATAACATCAAAAAACGTTTGGGACAAAGAACTCATATACCGGCTGAAGAGAAAACTGGAGTGTACAAGCTTGAATGCGATGACTGTGACAAATTCTATATAGGACAAACGGAAGCTGTATACGACATTTAATGCTGTATAATCATAAGTACTCAGACTTCCACACAAACTTTAAACTGCTTCATAATTGTAAAAAGGGTGCATACATGAACGCTGTGGAGGAATATGAGATATACAGGGCTTCTAAGTTACAAACGGACCAGCTACTTAATGACAAAGTTTCGTTCCGATCGAATCTGCTGTACAACACGGCCATCGATATCGATGGGTCAGCGGGCAATGATAACGGTCGTATAAGACAAAGTGCAACAGTTGGTCGTTGGCGGCGAGACGATGCGCATCGGACTGTGTCGTGACTGTGTCGGTGTTTAGTTATGTGTGGTGTTTTTGTGTTTGTGTATTTTAAATAGTTAACGACCCCTTTTGGGTGAATTTGATGTTTTTATAATTTTTAAAAAACCTGATGATGAGAATTTATTCTCGAAACGCGTTGTTTTAAGGAAAAAACTAAAGAAGTCACAAGACGGAAGTTAATACAGGTAATTGCCTAATATTAATTCTAAATATTAGTAACGTGACTTGGAGACAATTAAAACAAAATGAAAATGAAGATTAATTCAATACCACACATGGTTACATTTGGTCAATTTATAACAGGTTTCTTATTTTTCCAATTGGATATTTCTTTAGCTATTTACCTTTAAACTAAATATTATGTAGCCAGATTTGTACCTTATACTTTTACTTTAATACCTAAACAGATTATATACTATAATTTATTTTTGGCTATTGTTTTATCTTGGAATTTACAAAATTCTGTTCCTCAAAGCTATAATGCCTAGATTTCATAATACTTCTATCCTATGCTCTTTACAATATTTTATATTTATTAATTTTATTTATTTGGTTTATTAAATATTACTAAAGAAACAAACTAACTTAATAAAAAACATTTGATGCTTTTAACCATCACACATATTATATAATTCATTAATTCTTCTTTACAGGTCCATGCCTGAAACTAAGCTTTTTAACTATTATTGGTTTTCTGACTTTAACATAACTGGTCATTTAATCTTACTAACACTATTTTGTTCATTTACTAACAAAACTCTTATAACAATTTTTTAACATTACACTAATTACTATTGCTCATATACAAACTCCTTTAATAATATATAGTGTCTCATTCTCCCTGTTTCCACTCTAATATGTCACTTTTATCTAATTTTTTAAGTATTTATTATTACCTATTACTTTACGTTTCTTAAATTAATAACACAACAAGTCTTATATCCTACTTACTAGCTAATATACTACTCTAACATGGTTTGCTATATTATTTGTAGTTTGTTGTTAATAGTATCTCACAATATAGTAACTTACATTTCACCTTTTTTGACATAGTGTTTATGTATTTAAAATAACTCTCACTTTGTTTACTATATTATTCACATAGTCTGTGGTTATTAGTTTCTAATTATATAGTCCTACACTTCACCTTTTTTTTGTAAAATAGTGTTTATGTGTTTACCTAATTATCACTGGGTTGCTATCTGTCATTAACAGTTTCTTTATTACTATTTTTCACTTGTCACCTTTGTACTCATAATTATAGTTGCTAGGTTTGATTTTATTCTACCTTCTTTTTGCTAACTTATTACTTAACAGGGTATTTTTTATTCATATTTTCCTATCTGAGGTTTTACATTTATTTTTCTTTTTCTTTTCTTTTAGTAACATGTTATATCTTGTTTACATTTATATTTCATATAGTTTACATTATTTATTTATTGCCCTATCTGATTTTGTACATTTATTTTACTTTATATTAGTTACATTTTGGGCTGTTTTGATTGTAGTCATATTTTGGGTTGTATCATTGGTTTTTTGTTTCTCTCACCTTATCCAATCTATTGGGTTTAGTCCTTGTCAGTGTCTTAGTTATTACTTAGTTATTAGTGTTGGGCTATCAATTTTCAGGTTATACTTTATTTATTTTTCTTTCAATTTTCAGCTTTTATTCCGTTAATTATTAGTGAGTTTTGGTGCTATCTTATGTCATGTTACAATATATATATATATATATATCAGGTGCGTGGCGTGGGTAATTACAACCTGTTGCCGGTGCTGTTATACATAAAAACTTGCCCTAAAAACCTACACATTTGCATTTATTAAGCACTTCGTTCACTGGATGGGCCTTCATTTTTGCTCTTTTGTCCCCTTTTAATTGTGAAGGCGAGGCAGCCGATGATCTTCTTGCCCCGGGTGCGGAAAAGCCTAGTTACGCCACTGTTACACACTACCGGATGATGGTTTTTAACTTTGTGATCAAGAGCGTTAGTTCTATTGGAAGATTTTGTAAAAAACGAAGAGAACCCTAACACTGTTTGAAAAAATATTTTACATAATTTTATACATTCAACAAATTTTCTTAAAACTAAATTAAGTCTGTGAGCAAAAGAATAAACAAACAATATTTGAAATCAGAATATTTGAAACTCTCTTTTATGAGAGTTTGAAGACCACTAACTGAACCAGATATCACTACTGCGCCATCGTATGTCTGTGCGGTTATAGTTTTTCACTGCACTGGAACTGGTCTGGTCTACATATTGTATATTTATGTTTCTTTATATTTATATTTAAGTTTATCTGTTTTTTTTTTGTTAGCCCCAAATTGTTGGTGCCAATTGTGTAAGTCAACTCGTACGTGGTGTTTTGTCTTATGTGATTATCTTAATTGAATCTTAAATCCTTATCTTAACTCCTAAACTTCTTAAACTTACCCTTCTTTTAAGTAAGAATTAAACTTCTATGTTAAATAAATAATCAAACTCCTTTTCTATCTTGACTGAATTTCAATAAAATTTATTATTTCTTTTTAACATTTCTTACTTGTATTGACATTCAATGTCCCTTCTTTTATTGGTAGCTCATTTCGGTTGGATTACATGGAAAATCTCAATCTCAGGGTTAATGTAAAATTAAAGTCAAAGTATTGTTCAAGTCATAATATAACATAAAACATAATATTTATAATGAAGGTTTTGTAATTGGGTGTTGTGGATGTATGTTGACTAGTGAGTCCTTTTGATCATACAAAAGAACAATTTAAAAAGGATCTCTTAATACTAATAGTTATGGTGTACAAATAAAATTCACTGTTATAACGTTTATATTGTTTTGGTTATAGTATTTCACTGTAACTCGATCTTTAAAATGTACTAATGTTGGTTCAAATATCTGGCTTAGCATATCGGAGCAATCTCACCAATGTGGTAGTTTTCCTTATGAACTTTGTTTGATTCTTCACTTCTGGCCTTCAAGTTTTTGGTACTTTCGATTAAAATAATAGTCTTCTAGTTATTTCAATAGTCTTTCTTTGTCATCTCGCCATCTATCTGCAATTAATTTGTATAAAAGTCCAACAGTCAAATTAACATGTTCTGCCTCGTTTCAATATTTTTTCAACAATCCCTTCCTTTTTACCAAAATACTAATTCCTTCAGTTAAGGCTTTGGCTATGATATGTTTATGGGTCACAGGTTCGGTTTCATCTTTTATAATGAATATGATTCCATTGAATCTTATTTTTTCTTCGTCACTACATTACATTGTAAGTTTGTAACGTAAGATTTGTCTATTTTTTAATTATTTACACTTGGTTTGATCTCACTATATGGGCTACATAACTGTTTCATATAGATTATATGTTTCATTCAATGCTCATATTATAATTATGTTTAATCACTTTCATTATACATGATTTTTTCCTTTTTAAAGTCTATCACTGTTACTCTCACTTTTTAGCACTATCACACAACCTAACTTATATAGGTAATTATAGTTTGATATTATTATATTTATAAAATTTATATCATTCACCCTTTGTAGTTCAATGATACAAAATAACTGTCTGGGGTACGCAGACCTCCTCATAGTTTTAATCTAATGCATATGAACTAACAAATGTCTTTTTACTTATTTTCTAAGTTTAACATTTGTACATTATAATTCTATTAATTAATCATTATTTACATGTTTGTTTGTCACTTGATCTTCACTTCTGGGTATTATTGTCATCGTCAGTCATTGTTTGTTACTGTCATTAAATTATTTACTTCACGAGTTTTTATTCCTTAATTCCCTATTATTTATTTATTATAATATTTTCCTTTTTGTTTTAATTACTTTTTATTTCTTGACCTTATTATTTATCTTTAAATAATATGTTGTGTCTTCATTTCTTTATTTATTATGTTCATGTTATTCTTCTTTGTACTTTATTACTAAAAAGATTGTGTTTATGCATATTTCACCGTGAATTTTGATGGTATACTTGTCTTTATTCTGAGGTGTAATTTTGTTATGTTACAATATTCATATAACAAGAGAACCGAGCAGCCGTGCATTGGCTACTGACATCTGAAAATACTAAAAGTGTCTCCTCAAATTTTGATTTTGAAGTTACATAATGGAAAATTGTTGAAGGTTGGGATTTATTCGAAACAATAGTTGTTTCTTTGATAAGTACAGCAACAAAATTAGAACAGTTCACTTCTTCTTTAATTCATTAGAAAACAGGATATGCACTCAATGATGTCATTGTGAATTACACTGTACGTACCAGAAAACACTGTTGAGTTTGTAAGTGATGATACGATGATGATACAGTTTATCATCAGTTTCAGCTAGTAAATTTAACATTTCTACGTAGTTTCATTTGAGTACATTAGAGGATTCCTCATTACTTCTAAACTGCATTTCTTGTTGAGCTAAAAAACACGTACCATATATTAAGTATTCCAAAATGTATCTGTTATGTTTCACATTTTTATTATATTGATTGGACGCTTTCTTTAAAGCTTTACTTAATTAAAAAGTAAATTCTTGAATGACCAAACTTGTATAAAGCACATGTTGAAAGATATAATTTTCTACGGACTGTTCTAAAATTATCCATGTTATCGACTCCATCACTATTCAACACAATTTTTTTCTTTCGAAAAGAAAAGACATTGCCAGTAGAAAAATTTCATCAACTTAGGACAGCCATATAGCTAAGGATATTACATATTCCTTGCAGCGTTAAAATACCGATCACTACTGCCAGATGATTTTGATTTTAAATTCTTTAGATTAGGAGTAGGTCTCCTGTTATTAACACTATCACTCTTGTACCTTAAAAATACGCTAACCGACAGTTTTTTTAGTAAATGTTTTGTCACAAAATTACATTTGTTGGCGGAAGAAGAGGGTCTGGTTCAAGGGTGTCTAAAACCATTGTACTTGCACAAAATAAATCAGAACACAAATAATCGAATTAATAATAATAAAGTAACACAGAGAAACAAAACAGAAATAAGTGCAAGTAGCAACTGATACGTGTCGGTTTTGAAAACGAAGACAGCTGCCAACTGAGCGTTTTGCCGGTTTATACAATGGCAATACATTGGGCTAATGAAAGTGTCCCCTCCACTAGTCTCACAGTGACAACTACTGTGAGGTCAATGAGAACAGGCTGCTGCACATTCTACTAATGTCACCGATGTTTGAGCTGTTCAAGCACTCATCAGTTCAAAAGCAATATTACACTTTTCTTCAACTTTCCCTACTAATGTTGTTCAAATTTCAAAGTAATCAGTAACTAAAGTATTTACTCTCTGATATAATTAATTTCATTTTCTTTCAGTTCCTGTACTGTTGCCGCTGGCAACAATGGTGACATGGATGCCACGCTACTGAAATGTATCTACAAAAATCTACAAAAAAGGTTAATTGCAAGATGCTAAAAGAACCAGATAAGAAAAACAGATATGTTGAAATGGTTAATAGTAACCTAACAAATGTTCTAACTAATGAAGGCCTTAATGATACCTGGAAGAGTTTAAAGGATGCAGCAGATACCCAATGCAGCAGAAATTGTGTTAGGAAGAGTAAGTAGGAAAAATTAAAATAACTGGTTTTATGAAGAAGCGGATAACAGCACACTTAAAAATAAATCATATAAAAAAATGTTGCAAAGGATCACATGAGAAATGCAGTGGAGGAATACCGTACAGCAAGAAGAGAGGAAAAAGATTGCATAAAAGGAAAAAGGGAATATGGAAGACAAGAACTAATGTAACTGGAACATCTAAGAGGAGTGAATGAAAGTAGAGCCTTTTACCAAAGGTTAAATAAGAGTCATAAAGAATTCCAATTGAGAACAACATTATACAGAAACAAGGATGGAGAAATATTAGGTAGCGATGAATTGATATTTGAAAGATGGTCAAAACATTTTGGTAAACAGGTTAATGGCTCTATTGAGTTTGAATTGGAGGAAGTTGCTGTAGTAATGCAAGGGAGATTAGAAATTGAAGTAACACCACCGAATATAAAAGTGGAACTTCCTGTTAAGAAACCGAAGAATAACAGAGCACTAGGGATAGAGCTAATCCAAGGAGAATTATTGAAGAATGCTGGCGCAGTTTATCTTAAGAATTTACAACAATTAATGATGAAGATATAGAATGAAGAAACTGTTCCAGAAAAATGGAAACTGAGTGTTATATGCCCCATCCACAAGAAAGGTGATATCTTGGACTGTACCAACTATAGAGGAATCAGTGTTTTAAGTACTGCATATAGAGTATTCTCCAATATTTTGTTTGGCAGACCGGTGCTCTTTGTAGAGAAGACGATAGGAGATTATCAGTGCGGATTCCGCCAAGGCAGGTCAACAAATGACAAGATTTTTACCTTAACGCCAGATTCTTGAGAAATGTAGTGAGTATGGAATAGAGACACGTCACCTCTTTATTGATTTTAGATCAGCTTATGATAGTATAGATAGGGAATATTTGTATTCAGGAATGGCTGAGCTGAAGATACCAGAAAAGTTGACCACCCTAGTTACATCTACAATGAAGAACACTCAATGTCAGGTAAAAGTCTAGAATAGGCTATCGGACCCTGTGCACATGAGGAAAGTGGTGCAACAAGGAGATTCTTTAGCTTGCGTTCTTTTTAACATTACTTTAGAGGAAGTCATTAGAGACTCAGGTACTAGCAAGAGGAAACATCTTTTCAAATTCTGGCTTATGCAGATGACATCAGCATTATAGGAGGAACAAAAACAACTGTGATGGAAGCCTTTCTGAAATTGGAGAAAGCTGCAACAAGAATGCATCTGCAGATCAATCAGGGAAAAACAAATTATATGCCTGTGACAAGAAAAGACTTGTGTGGGCCCTAAATATTTTGAAATAGGGTCTTATAAATTCGAGATAGTACATAGCTTTACCTACCTCTGCTCAGATGTTAACTGTAAAAAATAATAGTGTGGAAATCCTAAAGCTTATTTTGTCAGCAAATAGGTGTGTGCAAGGCTCCAGAAAACATCTATAGTCTTAATTAATACAAAGGAAGACCAAGATATTGATGTAGAAGCTCTTAGTGTGAACAGTACTGACTTATGCATCAGAGACGTGGACGCTGCCTAGATCAGATGAGAGCCAACTAAATATGTTAAAGAGGAGGATCCTGGCCAATTTTTGGTCCACTGGAAGAGGGGGCAGCCTGGAGGAAAAGATATAATTCAGAGCTTTATAATTTGTATGATGAACCTGATGTGGTCACCTTTATTAAATTAAAAAGATTGGAATGGGCTGGACGGCTGGACACATTGTACGTGCTTGTGAAAGCAGTGTTGTTGGGAAGATGTGTGATGCAAAGCCAGAGGGTAAAAGGAAAGTTGAAAGGCAAAAACTAAGATGGATGGACAGGGTGAGTCAGGACACAGAACTCTTGAAATTAGAAACTGGAGGAGTGTGGTTAAGAATAGAGAAGAATGGCAAAATCTTCTGAAGAAGGCCTGGGCCCACAAAGGGCTGTCGAGCCACTAGTAGCTTCAAAAACATAATTTGTGTAACTCATTTGTTCCTTTAAATGACTATACACATTAAAAACAATCTCTCGTGCTTGACCATGCAACGGTCTCCCACAGGACCAACAAGATTTTGATGTAGACGCCATGACACAAACAAGGACTTTTTATAACCACATGACTAGAACTACACACAATTTTTTATAACAAAAAGTACATGATGCTTTGCTTTTTGTAACCGCAGGGACTGCTTCAGTTCACATATGGTGTTTGGTGAGTGAATGACACCCTCCACACACAGTTGACTTGCGTCACGTGACTTTCTTCTCTAAATGTAGCCAGTGTGCCAAAAATTTTATTTTGCACAGGTTGTTTATATGTTGCATACCTATATGCAGATGAGTCCATATCAGGAACAGTGTCACGGGATAAATTGGAAGGTATGGTTAATATTGAAAGTATAGTAAAAACATAGACAAATCAAAAACTAGTATAATAATATTTATACCAATTTTAATATTTTTCTAATTCATTTAAATAAATTACAGGCTTTAAAGTAGTCTGATTATCTACCCTTAAAGTAAGATAGCTGTATCATCTCTCCTTTGTATTCCAATTTGTACAGTGAAACATGGACATTTTACACACACACACACACACACACACACACACACACACACACACACACACACACACACACACACACACACACACACACACACACACACACACACACACACACACACACACACACACACACACACACACACACACACACACACACACACACATACACACACACACACACACACACACACACACACGAGTCTCGTTTAACCGAATGTGATGGGACCAAGGGTGATTTGGTTACACAAAAATTCGGTTAAATCAGAAACATAGTATACTGTACTGTAATTTCCACTTTTTTATTGAGAAAAACGCTAAAGAACAACAGGCGCTTTTAATCGTTTTTAGGGAAACTAGCAGTACTCGTGCACCGTTATTACATACTTCTATTAAAATGCAGACGTCTTTAAAATCAACAGACTTTAAATACTGTAATTAAATCATACAATATTACTGTATACAAATTTAAAAGAACAACTTAATTTTAATCAAACTAAAAACTATTTTTCAAACGACATTTTCAAATACAGTAGTACGTATTTAACTCACAACAGTAGATGTACTTTAAAAAATTAACAAAGAAGAAAAATCAATGAAAAAGAATGAATGAAATGGAAAATAGAAAAGAAACCTTATTAATCTCACATTAGTTCAACTTTTTGAAAAAATTAGATATATTTTTTTGAGGCTTGATGAGCAATTATGCAGCACGATCTCGAAGTCGTTTCATTAGCAGTAATTCTGCAGGGAAAGTGTTGTCTTGTATACCACTCGATGTATACCACTACATCTTCAAATATTTTTGTGAAGGTCAGCAGCAGGGGAACAAGCAGTAGTTGATACAATGGTAGACCTACTACACCTGGCAAAGCAAGACTAAGTGTTGAATATTCCTTAATATTAAGTTTTACATTGTAGTGCCAAATATTACATCTATGCTCTCAAAGCAAGGGTTACTTCTAAATATTAAATAACATCAATGTGATAACTACTGACTTTATGTTATAAGTTATCTTATATTTCACTTATTCTATCTTTAGTGTACTTGATCTAGTTATATATGTCTAATTGTTGGTATTCAACTATTGAACTTAGCTCTTACTTTGGCGTAGTGATTCTTATAATTGATCTCAGGGTGTAATAATTAATAAATAAATATAAATGTGACAAATTGTACATTTAATACTCTTCTTGAATTTAAAGATTACATTAATAATATCAATATTCAATTTCTTGTAATTATTCTCTTTTTTAATTGTGGATTCTTTTTAACTATTTGAGTTACCAAAAGAATTGAACTTCAATTACAATATTAAAATGAATGTTCATATAATTTTTACTTGTTTGTTGAATTCCGTATTTACGGTGCATAGTGTCTCCTCAAACGTCGTCGGTCCTGTGATTCTACGGTCCACTGCTGCTATGTAGATCCCCGTCAGTTTCACTCGTTCATTCTTTAACTTTATATACACTAGTTTCACATGCACCAGACACAATTCACCTTTTATGATTTAGTGAGAATACAACGGTGATGTTTTCTTACACATAGTACATAAGTTATTGGATATAAGTGCTTCCAACACGGACACGATAGGCTGATACCGTCGGATTAATTAGTACACGACAAGTTCCGCTACAGAATTTCTCAGCTCACCATAACTTTTCACTTAGGACTACGATTCAATCTCAGACGAATTATGATCGCTTCGATAAATACTTAATACTTTATTAGAATAATGATTACTGTTTGTAACTTCTTCAATGATTTACTTTCATGAATTTCTATTACTTTGGTGATTCAAATACGACTGTTAGTCTTACTGTTTTGATAACTTCACTGTATCCAATTTACTACGTTTGCAAATATTATCTGTTTAATTTATCAACTAACTAAAATAATAATTCCTTAACACACCGGTTACGAGTCTAAATAAATGTAGTATCTCCGCAGACTGCCTGAACTTTTTCCAACTAGGTTTTTTTTACCCAACTTAAAACTACCCTCACCTAATATTTACAAAATACACTCTGATTGGTTTCACGTACCGTGAAATACAAATTTACCCAATCTACCCCGAGAATTCACCCGCTAAAAAATGACACTTTACTCCATTTGTCACCCCAACAGCGCGTGTGGAAATAGTGGGAAGGACGCGTTACTCGAATCTCTGTCTACGCTCTCTGTCTTACATAACGGTATTTTATTGTTGAAAGCACTTAAAATTCACCAGCATTCACCTAAATTTTGCCAGTTTCTAAGTATAATACATTTTTATTATAGCCAGCCTTCTACGTGACTTTTTGTACTTTTTGGCCATCTGGCAGGCGCCAGCTCAAGGTTTTGTTCCTTTTGAACAAATACCGCTCTGGTATCTTTTAACTGCATTTACTTAACATCGGTTTTTACAGATTTATATTTGATATCTATGACATATGAATTAATCCCCGTAAAATTGCATCGTATTCAATTTTAATGTTATATTTGTCCCCCAATAGAATTATATCGATTTTTAGATTGAAAGTAGAGGCTAATTCTATTGTTGCGTCCCTATGAATGGTTCTAATGACATTTTATTTGTAACTCTTAATCTATTATTATGCTATGATACATGTTTACCTATACATTAATTACTTCATGTAACTTAATTTTATTATACACAACACTACATTTATATATTTGGTTAACTCACTGATCCCCTTAACTAATGTTGTTTACAACGTGCCAGCCGGCGATCAGCTGTTGTTTACAAACACAACCCTCAACTTTAAACATACCTGCTTGTCAAACTGAACCAGGATGGGTTATTGACATTTACTTTCACTCTGCCATTGTTATTTATAACGTACTTTCTACCTCTACGCTAATGCATATTATAATCTTTTATACATTTTAGAATACATACGTAAATTGTAACAATTTAATCCTATCTTGTTGTTGCATCCTCTTCGTTCACTTTATTAATTTAATAATATATATAATACTTTCACTTATGAACTTACTGTTGTCACTTCCCAAACGTTTCGAGAAGTGACAACAGTAAGTTCATAAGCGAAAGAATTATATATAATCAATATATAAAAATTATCCCGATTAGCGCTTTCAAGCCTCACAGCCCATCGTCAGATCGGAACAGGCAGAAATTATTTTAAAACAAATACTTCACCCCTCTCCCCCACCCTGCTCACACACAACAAGCTATAATATAAATGACCCTTCCCCACCCCCTAAACCCTGTCCCACGCCATCTGTACAGTTACATATTTTTCTAGCAAATTCCTTGTGTTTCAGTGTTGTGTGTGTGTGTGTGTGTGTGTGTGTGTGTGTGTGTGTGTGTGTGTGTGTGTGTGTGTGTGTGTGTGTGTGTCCTTTTAAACTTACCCTACTTCCTCTCCACACACGTGGGTCAGTCACACACCCACCCTTATTTTAAACCATCCAATTAGTACTATGCAATATAATTCTTAATCTTATCTATCTGTCCTCTATCATTTACTTCTTAATCATGTTATAAAATATTTCTTCATTATCAAATTTAATTTTAATATTAATTAAATTGTCTAACCCTTTTTCTCTTTCTTTTAATATTTCTAACTCCTCTCTAAGCTTCCTTTCAACTGTGTTATTTACTACTTTTACAATTTCGTATTCTTCCAAAGGATTAACAAACTTATGGTTGTCTTCTATGAAATGTCTTGCATATAACGAATTGGTTGTTCTATTACCTTCTCCACGTTTGTGGTCAGACAACCTGCATACGAATTTCCGTCCTGTCTCACCTAGGTACACTTTATTGCAGTCTTTACATTTTAATTTATAAATTCCGCTTTTCTGTAATACTGGAATTTTTTCTATATTCTTATTCCTTATCTTATCAAATACCGTTTCACATTTTTTAATAGCTATATCTACTCCATATTTATTAAAACATTTTATAATTTTTCTAGTATGTGAACCTATGTATGTCAATGACCCTGCATAATTCTTTTGTTCTGGTTCTATTTTAGCTTTTTGTATGTTAACCCTTTTCATAACTTTATCCACTATGTTGGTGTTATAATTATTATTCCTTACAATTCCCTTTATCGTTTTTAACTCCCTATCTTTTGATTCGGTCTCTTTTAAACACTTCTGAGCTCTGTAACAAAATGTATTGATTGCCGCCATTTTATATCTATATGGGTGGTAAGACTCTCTTGGTATAATTATATCAGAATACGACTCTTTCCTAAATATCCCAAACTGTAGTTTCACATTATCCTTAATTTCTATGTTCAAATCTAAGTAATTTATTTTCTTACCTCCTATCTCTTCTTTAAATTGTAAGTTTTTATCCTTATTATTTACCTCATTTATAAACTCATGCACTTCTTCTATGCTTCCTTCCCAAATTCGTGGAGAAGGTAATAGAACAACCAATTCGTTATATGCAAGACATTTCATAGAAGACAACCATAAGTTTGTTAATCCTTTGGAAGAATACGAAATTGTAAAAGTAGTAAATAACACAGTTGAAAGGAAGCTTAGAGAGGAGTTAGAAATATTAAAAGAAAGAGAAAAAGGGTTAGACAATTTAATTAATATTAAAATTAAATTTGATAATGAAGAAATATTTTATAACATGATTAAGAAGTAAATGATAGAGGACAGATAGATAAGATTAAGAATTATATTGCATAGTACTAATTGGATGGTTTAAAATAAGGGTGGGTGTGTGACTGACCCACGTGTGTGGAGAGGAAGTAGGGTAAGTTTAAAAGGACACACACACACACACACACACACACACACACACACACACACACACACACACACACACACACACACACAACACTGAAACACAAGGAATTTGCTAGAAAAATATGTAACTGTACAGATGGCGTGGGACAGGGTTTAGGGGGTGGGGAAGGGTCATTTATATTATAGCTTGTTGTGTGTGAGCAGGGTGGGGGAGAGGGGTGAAGTATTTGTTTTAAAATAATTTCTGCCTGTTCCGATCTGACGATGGGCTGTGAGGCTTGAAAGCGCTAATCGGGATAATTTTTATATAGTGGTGTGCAACTGTGATCATTCTGATTGTGATTTCAACCACTAACACAAATTTCTTCATTAAACGTCTGTTAAGAATTATATATAGTATTAAATTTAATCCTATACAATTTGAACTAAAATATTGTTAGTTAATTAGCAATTATCATCTTGTTGTTATTACAAATTTGTTATAGTTACGGTACTTATGACTATTACATACATATATGCGTCTTGTGTTTTTACAATCTGTTTGATCTTTTCTGTGTTATGTTTGTTGTCTATGTGTCTTGTAATATGTTAATTTTCATAATACGGTTTTAACTGCCTTATGTTGAAGTTTCTCCGGATTCGTCCTGGTGGTTGTCGAGCGTCTTCCAGTTGTTATGTGGCCGTTCCTAACTCTTTAACTATTTTATAGGGTCCTTCAAACATGTTGCAGAATTTACCTATCATTTTCTTATTTAAGTCCGATATCGGGTATGTGCGCAATAATACCTGATTCCCTATCTGAAACTTTGTGATTTTGTTTGATGCATTTATCTGGTCTGTCCGCTTCTTTCCTTTCTCCTTGATTCACAGATAAATGTTTTGATAGTTGATTGGCTGACTTTCCGGTATCATCCCCATTGGGCTTCGTATGGAGTGGTTTCGATGGTCTCATGATATGTTTGGTTAATGCAAGACTCCACCAGCTTTAGATATGTTGCCCACTTTGAGTGTTTTTTCAGATGTGAGTGCTCTGAACATGTTGCCCAATTGTCTGTTACTCGTTCTGCTAAGTTGGTGCAGGGGTTGCGGATAGCAGTAAATTTTGGCTTAATGTTCAATTCCGTTAATTCCGATGCTGTCCATAGCTGACTCGTGAACTGGGTCCCGTTATCAGTTAATATTGCTGTTGGTTTTCCGATCTCTTTGCAATAAAGTTTAATCTTATTGATGGTGACGGTTATAGTAGCTTTTCGTGATTTATATAATTTTACAAACTTGGTGAAATTATCTACCATAATTAGCACATATTTAACTCCGCCTGTAACGGACCATAATAATCAATACTAACTAAATCTCCTTTGGTTTTGGGTATGACGGGTTGGGTTTCTCCCATCATCCTCTTAAAATAATCTTTATATTTTTGGCAGGTTTGACATGTTTTAACGATCTGTTGTGTGATTTTGTTGACGGAATTTCCCGTAAAGTATTCTTTAAATAGCTGGTATGTTCGTCGGTTCCCCACGTGGCTGTAGGCATGGTGCAGCTCATAAATTATAGCTCGTCTCAGGTCCTCTGTCAACATAAGCTTCCACGCTTCCTTTTCCTTTCTGTAGAGCTTATTGTTGTGCCAAGCGTATTTGTCGGCGAGTTTGTGGTTCTTACTTGCTTGCAGGGTGTCAATAATTTGTTTTAACTTCGTGTCTGCTAGTTGGTACTGTTTGATGTTCTTCAATTTCCCCTTTGCCTCCTTGCTGATCCGGATGGTTATATGGCTTATTTCTAATTCTTCTGTATGGTCTATTAATTGCTCATCGTACATGTCCTCGGGGTGTCTGCTAAGGATATCTGCAACGACGTTGTCTCGCCCTTTACAATGAATTATATCAAAATCATATTCTTGTATCGCAAGAATCCATCGAGTGATACGTGAATTATTCAAATGGCATTTTTTAATGAAAATTAGGGCCTTATATCTGTAATTATGGTTAAGGGTTTCCCAATACATAAGTCCGAAACTTCTGCAGACAATGCACTACACTTAACAGCTCTAATTCTGTAGTAAAATAATTCAGCTCGGCGCCTCGTAACACACGACTGGTGAACGCGAATACGCCGATTTCATTATTGTTGACCAGTTGGTACAGTTGTCCTCCCAGTGCATAGCGACTTGCGTCCGTTTGTAGGTAGAACCGCTTGTTTGGGTCCGGATGTTTAAGAATGACCGTTTCAATAAACAATTCCTTAACTCTTTCGAAGTGTTGGTCCATCTCCTTGGTCCATTTGAATGTGGAATTCTTCTTTAACAAATTAAGCAGTGGTTGCGTGGCTTCGGCACACTTATTCGTAAATCTATTGTAGAAATTAGTTAGTCCTAAAAACCCCTTGAGTTGTTTCTGGTTCTTGGGTCTTCGGAATTCCTGAATTGGCCTCACTTTATCTGGTGCAGCTGAAATACCTTGCGTTGTCAGACAATACCCTAGATCAGGGGTTCCCAACTTGTGTTCCGCGGAACCCTAGGGTTCCGCCAATAAAATTTGGGGTTCCACAATAAAATCGTTCAGCAGAACAATAAATTCGTTCAACAGAAATCTCTTCTATTTTCCAAGTGCATCACAAAAGCACATATAATACTGCTGGTTCTTTATCAACTGTTTGCTGTTGTTACTTTTATTTCTAGGAAAATTACTTAACACAGATAGCTACCGTGTGTGGCTTATATAGCGATGACTTGCGAATATTAGCCTAGCACGTGCGAATATTTATATGGCATGGTAATGTGCGACAACGCTTAGTCATCGCTACATAAGCCACTTTACCGCATGTTGTTTGTTAATGTCCCATTATCTGTAGCGTGTTGGAGCGCAACGGTACAGCGTACGAGCGGGCATATCAGTCAAAGGTTATTAGTGTTTTGCACTGCAATCGTTTTGTGATATTTTTAGTATTTTTCAAATAAAAATATAGTGGGAATCTTATAATTTATAGTGCTTTTAGTATTGTGTATACCCAAATTAAAATATCATGGAGCGTTGGCAGAGAGGAGTTTCGAGGAAAAATGTAGCAAGTACTTCAAATGTTTCTAGTGACAAGGAGACCGAAAAGGCGGATACTGACGAAGGCACAGATCCAGGCACTAGCTCTACTTGTACAGCAGACGAATCGAGGAAAAGGCAAGGTTTGTTTGTCAATACTAACACATCACCAAGTCACAAAAAACGTAAATACGACTCGAGTTATTTATTACTCGGATTCACGGCTACAGGAAATTCTGAGGCCCCCGATGCGTTATGCATATTATGCAATAAAATTTTATCAAACAGTTCATTAGCACCAGCTAAATTGTGCAGACATTTTGAAACAAACTATTCAGAATATAAAAATAAAGATATCAAATTTTTTGAAAGAAAGCTTGAGTCTCTTGAGAAAACTAAACATTTTATGTCGAAAATGTTGTCAGATAATGAAAGGGTAACAATGGCTTCCTACAAAGTAAGTTACCGCATAGCGCTAGCAGGTAAAGCGCATACAATTTCTGAAACTTTAATAAAGCCATGCATCAAAGATGTTGTTCAGTGTATGTTCGATGAGAAGTCCTGTCAACAAATTGATAAAATTTCTTTCTCAAATAATACAGTTTCTCGCAGAATTCATGATATGGCTGAGGATATTGAACAGGAACGTATTTTAAGACTTCAGTTATGTGATGAGTATTCTTTACAATTAGATGAGACGGACGTTGCAAACCTTTCAGTTTTATTAGTTTTCGTTCGTTATTACTACAATGGTTCTATTGAAGAAGACATGTTACTCTGTAAAAGTTTAGAAACCAATACAACAGGAGAAATGATATTTAAATGTATCGACGATTTTATGGAGAGTCGTGGAATACGTTGGGAGAAATGTGTCGATGTATGTAGCGATGGTGCGAAGTCAATGATTGGACCTGTGAAAGGGGCAGTAACACGAATTAAAAAAATGTTTCTAAAACTTGTACGAGTAGTCACTGCGTTCTTCACAGACATGCCCTGGTCGCTCAAAAAATCCCTTCATCCTTAAAATGTATTTTAGATGAAGCAATAAAAATTATTAACTTTGTGAAAACACGGCCGTTAAAATCAAGATTATTTAAAATTATATGTGAAGATATGGGTAGCCAACATACATCTTTGCTGCTACATACGGAAATTAGATGGCTTTCACATGGCAAAGTTCTTGTCAGATTGTTTGAATTACGAGAAGAGCTCGCCATATTCTTACAAAATGACAAATTTACATTAGCAGATCGATTTAGAAAGGTTTCGTGGTTGATTCAACTTGCTTATTTAGCAGATATATTCACAAAATTGAATGATGTTTCTCTCTCCCTTCAAGGAAAAAATGTAAACATTTTCAACACCAAAGATAAATTACGATCGCTATTACGAAAGTTACAATACTGGACCGTGGCTGTTGAAGAAAATAATATGGATCCTTTTCCAACTTTAAATGACTTTTCACAAGAATCGAACTCTAAAATTGATGAAGAAATTCGAAAAGACATTATTTCTCATCTGAAATCAATAACGGCGGCATTAAATGAATACTTTCCTCAACTAATGATGATACCAACTATTGGGTTTTCAATCCTTTTGATATTAAAGAAAAACCAGACGAACTATCCACTTCAGAATACGAAAATCTTATCGACCTGACATCAGATGCCCAAATAAAAATTAGATTTAATCAACTTTCATTAAACGAGTTTTGGTGTGATTTAAAAGAAGAATATCCAAATTTATTTAAAAAGGCAATTCGCTGCTTGTTGCCGTTTAGTACTACATATCTGCGTGAAAGCGGATTTTCGCTCTACACTGCAACAAAAACAAAATACAGAAGTAAGTTGGACGCCACACCTGATATCAGAATTCAACTGTCCACAATTAAGCCGAATTTTGATAAAATATTGGAAGAAAAGAAGAAGTTTAACCCTTCACATTAATTGTTATTTATTTTAATGATATTATATTAATGATTATATTAAATCTGTTTTCCTTTTTTGGATTTTCAATAAATTGTTTTGGTGTTTCTATTTGCTTTTTTATTTATAATAATTAAAAATTGTCAGGGTTCCAACATTTTTTATTAAGGTAAGAAGGGTTCCGCGATAAAAATAAGTTGGGAACCGCTGCCCTAGATAATTGATCTCTTTACGGAATAATTGTGATTTATGGTTTGCTGAATAATTTACTGTTAGGTTTGCTTGCTTCAAGTCACGAAATAATAGCTTTAAATGCTGTAAGTGTTCTTCTACGCTGTTCGAAATACACAAACAATCATCCACATATAAGATCGTAAAACTCTTTACTTCGTCAGATAGTACTCGATCCAATCCGCGGGTCAAGCTAGCGAGACTAGTTTTTAGGCCAAATGGCGTCACGGTATATCGATAACATTTACTGTAACCTCATAAAGGAACCTGGTGTAATCACACTCCTGGTGCAACGGAATCCGCCAAAAGGAACCCCGAAGATCAATGGTTGACATTACCTTGATATTCCCACATTTGGTTAACACCTCGTTGATAGGAATGGCGCCTTCAAAATCAGGAATTGTTACCGAATTAAGTTTGCGAGCGTCCAAACATAATCTCACCGTCTGGTCCTTTTTTATTACGGTAACCATCGGGTTAATGTATGGACTTTGTGCTCTTTCGATGATGCCATGCGCTTCCATCTTCTTAATCTCCGCTCTTACCGCATCTTGATATTTTATCGGGACTGGCCAACCCTTCTGACATTACGGTGTCCGGTCAGTTACCTCGAATCTGTGGTGATATGCCGTAATTCTTCCTGGTGTATTCCGAAAGACGATCTTGTTATCCTCCAATACAGTATTCTTCGTAGCTCACTCCTTTCTCCCTCTGTGATCTCTTCGATATCTTGCACTTTTTTATTAATTGATTCTTCAATACCTTCTTCTGCTGCTGAGAGTTCCACCTGTAAGATTCCTGCTGTAGTCGCTTCTTCATGGGTATGATCTCCTAGAATTCTTATCTGTTTGTTACTCAGGTCAATCACACATCCACTCTCCGCTAACAGTTCAACACCCAAGTACAACACACTCTTTGATCAGTTCAGGTACAACTATGAAAACGCTGTCAAATAACTCTCCAATTTAAACGGTCAACAACACCTGTTGTGTGATTCTTTTTGATTTGTTGCCCGTCGCTCCCTTGATTACGGTGTTGGACAGCTTTAAAATTTCTATCCTGCCTTTTTATTATTGTTGAACCAGCATTCCGAATAGCATTAACTTGGCTCCCCGTGTCTACCAATGCATTAGTCGGCACACCGTTCAACATAATCCGGATTTCTGGACATTTGTTGTTTCTTAAATTTACATCTATATTATCAGCTACCATTAATGCATCCCTTAAATCTAAAAATGTAGTGTTCATGTACTTAGTATTACCGCTTAGATCTAACTCGTATTTACAAATCTTGTTTAGTTTTTTGGCAGTGTGACAACAGCTTTATTATTACTGGTTCCGCTTGTCGACGGGATAGCAGTTGTCTCTGTCTTAAACTGGTTTTGGCGCTTGGGGTACCGTGCGTATTGCTGCCGACCCTCACTATCTTTTTCTTTGTTCGGTCCGTGTTCAAAAGTCTTTCCTCTCTTCCTCCGCACGTGGCCAATATTTGTGTTCCCTCCTAACATCAAAGTGTCCCGGTTCGTTGACCTAGAGTCGTTACTTAAACTCATGAATTCCAACAATACTTGCTCGAATTCACTTATCGTACTTACGCCACGGGTAATAATAGCAACCTCAATTTCATGTGGATAGTCCCTCGCAATTTTTCTTATCAAGTGACTATCCGATATGGGAGGAATCAATTGTCGGTTCTCCAGTAGTTTTCTTTCCAAATATTGAATCATACTCTTTCTGTTTTCTGGGTGGTACTTCCCGAACTCCAGTTGATCTCTCACGCGTTCTTGGATAACGACGTTCCAATACTTGTTGATAAAGGCTTCTGTGAATCCCACGAAGGTGTGTATACTATCCTTCAACAACCTCCACCAGATTGCGGCCTCTCCTTCGAGATGTCTTGCTATCCATGTGATATTACTCATATCCTGATAGTATTCTTGGTAGATTTCAGTTAATTCTTTGATGAACTCCATAGGAAAATCGCTGGTCCCATTATATTTTATTTCTTTGATTTGTTCATGAGTAATGCTTCGGATTATTGGTGAAGCGTTTACTAATGCTATTTTTGTTCGAACGTCACTTTGTATCTGCTGTAATTTAAGGTTAGTTTCGTCCGAATTACCATCGATTTTTGTTTCTAATTCTTTTAATTTCTCGACTTCTAATTTATGTGCCGCGAAACTCTCGTCACAACGCTTATTACTCGCAATTAATTTCTTGTTAATTAGCTTAATATCATTGCTATGCTTTTCATCGCTTTCTTTAATTTGTTTTTCCGTATCGTTAAACCTATTGTTAATTTCAGCATTAATACTATTAATTTCATCCCTAATAATAATATTAGTCTCTAATCTAAATTGTTTGAGAACTTCATGGTTTTCTCTTTTGAAGTCGTTAAGTTGTGCGGCTACCTTGTCTTTTAGTATTTGACTTTGTTGCGTAATCTGTAGTGCTAGCTGTTGTATCTGTTATGCCTGTTGTAACGACTGCTCTTGGATTTGTTTTGACATCTGTTCTTGGATTTGTTTTGATGTTTGTGCGTGCTGTACCGATTGTTCTTGGATCTGTTTTGTCACCTGTTCTTGGATTTGTTTTGATGTTTGTGCCTGCTGTAACGATTGTTCTTGCATTTGGCTTGATATTTGTTGTAATATTGCACATATATCGATTTCTTTGGGTGTCTCTGGTACTGTCTGTTGTGTCGGTCCCCTCTAACCTCTTTCAGTGTTTCTGGTGTTATCCGTTGTGTTTCTGTTTCTCTGTTGTCTTGTCCCCGCGTCCCTGAATCTTGATTCTCCATGGTAATTTGTGCAAGTGTCTTAGGATCTCCTAACTGGTTGTTAACATCAAATTCCATTTTGCTATTGTGAGTTGTTGCTGTTTCTGTGTTCATGTTGTTTAACTTGTTTGTGTTGTGGTGTATGTGCTTGTTTCGCCTACTTCTACTTCGTGTAATCATACAATGTTTCACTTATCTAATCTATATTCCTTACTCTATACTTTTCTTATTTTTCTTATTCTATTCGTAACTCAACACAGTTTGCCAAGCTTCTAAATTAAGCCTTACGAGTGGGTGCCAAATACTACACCTGGCAAAGCAAGACTAAGTGTTGAATATTCCTTAATATTAAGTTTTACATTGTAGTGCCAAATATTACATCTATGCTCTCAAAGCAAGGGTTACTTCTAAATATTAAATAACATCAATGTGATAACTACTGACTTTATGTTATAAGTTATCTTATATTTCACTTATTCTATCTTTAGTGTACTTGATCTAGTTATATATGTCTAATTGTTGGTATTCAACTATTGAACTTAGCTCTTACTTTGGCGTAGCGACTCTTATAATTAATCTCAGGGTGTAATAATTAATAAACAAATATAAATGTGACAAATTGTAAATTTTAATGCTCTTCTTGAAGTTAAAGATTACATTAATAATATCAATGTTCAATTTCTTATAATTATTCTCTTTTTTAATTGTGGATTCTTTTTAACTATTTGAGTTACCAAAAGAATTGAACTTTAATTACAATATTAAAATGAATGTTCATATAATTTTTACTTGTTTGTTGAATTCCGTATTTACGGTGCAGAGTGTCTCCTTAAGCGTCGTCGGTCCTGTGATTCTACGGTCCACTGCTGCTATGTAGATCCCCGTCAGTCTCACTCGTTCATTCTTTAACTTTATATACACTAGTTTCACATGCACCAGACACAATTCACCTTTTATGATTTAGTGAGAATACAACGGTGACGTGTTACACAATATTTTCTTACACATAGTACATAAGTTATTGGATATAAGTGCTTCCAACACGGACACGATAGGCTGATACCATCGGATTAATTAGTACACGACAAGTTCCGCTATAGAATTTCTCAGCTCACCATAACTTTTCACTTAGGACTACGATTCAATCTCAGACGAATTATGATCGCTTCGATAAATACTTAATACTTTATTAGAATAATGATTACTGTTTGTAACTTCTTCAACGATTTACTATCATGAATTTCTATTACTTCGGTGATTCAAATACGACTGTTAGTCTTACTGTTTTGATAACTTCACTGTATCCAATTTACTACGTTTGCAAATATTATCTGTTTAATTTATCAACTAACTAAAATAATAATTCTTTAACACACCGGTTATGAGTCTAAATAAATGTAGTATCTCCGCAGACTGCCTGAACTTTTTCCAACTAGGTTTTTTTTACCCAACTTAAAACTACCCTCACCTAATATTTACAAAATACACTCTGATTGGTTTCACGTACCGTGAAATACAAATTTACCCAATCTACCCCGAGAATTCACCCGCTAAAAAAATGACGCTTTACTCCATTTGTAACCCCAACAGCGCGTGTGGAAATAGTGGGCAGGACGCGTTACTCGAATCTCTGTCTACGCTCTCTGTCTTCCATAACGGTATTTTATTGTTGGAAGCACTTAAAATTCACCAGCATTCACCTAAATTTTGCTAGTTTCTAAGTATAATACATTTTTATGATAGCTAGCCTTCTACGTGACTTTTTGTACTTTCTGGCCGTCTGGCAGGCGCCAACTCAAGGTTTTGTTCCTTTTGAACAAATACCGCTCTGGTATCTTTTAACTGCATTTACTTAACATCGGTTTTTACAGATTTATATTTGATATCTATGACATATGAATTAATTCCCGTAAAATTGGATCGTATTCAATTTTAACGTTATAACGGGGCGTGTGCTGACTAACTGGAAGAACAAAGCCTCTAGACAATACACAATTTCTACACTAAGAAAAATATTGGGAGCTTGGTGGTTAATGGATTCGTTCAAGAAAGGCCAACTCACGCGTGAAGTACAGTACAATCAGCCATGCATACAGTACGGTCCGTCACGCAAGTTATAAACGCTGTAAAATTTAAAATGTGCAAACTTCTTGAAAAAAGAAAATTACCACTTCATCATTTGGTTAATCGTGATTCAGTTAATCGGGGCTCTATTGTATATATTGTAACAATACATATATTTGTATATTTACCCAGGGCAGTATTTTGTAAATAATTAGTGTAACAAGAATATGATAAATAGTTTTAAATATTTTGTGGAGGCAATAGCCAGACGATAGTGTACACCTGTCCCGACATTGTAAATTCATCGTTTTTGTGTCTGTGTGTGTATGCCAGTGTAAACCTGCATCATATTATGAGATGGGAGACGTATGAATTGTTGGTTTTTATTACTAAATCAGGTATTTACATGATTAAAATAAATTAATAAATATGTGTTTTACCCATTACCAAAGACATATCACAATTCTAAAAACACCATTACATTAAGGACATTTAAACGCGTATTGTGATGACAAAATTATTGCAGAAAAGTGCAATAATAAAGACGTCATATTAATTAATATTAATTACTTCTATAATTAACTAGTATTTAATGAGTGAGTTATATGTAAACGACGAGTGAAAAATTACGTAGACAATGCAGCCACTCGCCTAAAGATGAAGTTTACGCGAAAACCACTAAAAATTGATCAGTAAAAAAAACGACACTATGCTCGAAATGACAAAATTGAACGTGTCAAAAACTATATCTGACATGTCAGTTTGCCACCGGCAATTTTGGACGAGGGTCAGACTCAAGAAAGTTTCATATGCCGTCACTATGTCCATCTGTTGATTGATGTGAATTCATCGCCATCATTATCACTATCATCTGCAATATACCATGTAACGGTACAGATATGACCATCCCGAGACATTGGTAATTTTAATTAATTGTATGTGAAAATGTTATGGAGGAACAACGTCTGAATTAGTGTCAAGGTCAGTGAAACAAAGGGCTGGAGACAGTTATTTTTAACTCCACGAACTTTGAACTATGTACTCAGAGGTCACGCCATATGACGTCAGAGCCAAACCTAGCAATACGTCACTTTGGAATGTCGATCTAAATTAACGACACTGTCAAATATGGCTTCATAACACAAGTAGAACAATAAAATAAGATCACGTTACCCCCCCGCCACCTCAGAATTCAACGCAGTTTCAGCAGTCCCAGTAAAAATTACGACCTAGTACCGATCGGTCACATAAAAGTTCCGCGGAACAAAATTTACGGGCCCGTTTAAATAAAAATGTAAAATTCTGAAAGAAGGCAGTTGGTTTGACTAATATAAAATGAAATAATAATTGTGTGTTATCTAACAGTTTCAAAATTATGGTGGAAAAAGAATAGAAATGTGCGGAGTGATTGGAAAAAAACGTAAGGAGGATGGACTGTTTTTGAGACGCAATTGCAGATAAGTAACATCTTGAAAAGAAAATAAAACGAAGAAATGTTAAAAATTATAATCATTCAAAATTGAAGAAAAAGAAATGGCAGCCTAAAATATATATACTTTTGATGAGCTCATAAAGGGGGTTATAAAGATATGTAAGATTTGAAAACGTATGTGTGTGTGAGTGTAAATGAGGCGCTGGTTTACGTTAGTAAAAATTGCAATTTATGTTTTAAATATCTGTTTATTTTATTACTATTTTGGACATAGGTAACTCATAAAGATCAAGAAGAAATTTCAAATAATTATTGTTAATTATCAATGTGTTGCTTAATAGTTTTGAATATGATAACATGAGAAAGAATAATTTTGTTTGAATGAGAATTACATAAATGGAAAAGGTTTGAAGTAAAAATAATGGAAGTAACAATGATCAATAAAATTCAATTTTTAGTAAACAAGTAAATGAATTTTTATTTGTGTCAAACAACCATTTTGCTTTTCAGCTCGTCAACCCGAACACTGGACCTGGTAAGTGAAATTTCCGATGTTGGTAGTAATTAAAGATGGCGGCTAAAATAGTCGAATATTGTAAACAAAGTTTAATAATAAAGTATAAATAGAGTTTCAAAGAAAATAAAATGTTTCAATGGCGTCGCGAACAGGGGACATTTGCATTAATAAAATTTATGCAAATGTGGACCTGTTTTAGGAACAAAATGGTTGTTTGAGATGAGCAAAGAAAAATTGGTATGTTCGTATAAATAGACGTAGATGACAAGAGTGTCAGATAGGTTTATGTTATAATATGATTGGTATATGTTTATTATAAATAATTAAAAATAAAATAATCAAAATGAATACGAGTGAAAATGTTAACAAGGAAGTCAGCTTCACTGACAGTAATACAGAAAGTCAGTTAACAGAGTCGAGAATGATGGAAAATGTTGAACATCAATCAACGCCGGTCCAAAGTAAAAAATCTGATAACGATGATATGTTGAAACGTTTGTACAGTATTGTGTGTAGCATGAAAGAAAGTTCAGATGAACTAAGAGTGGATATTAACGTAAAATTTGATGTACAGAATAGTAATTTTAATGAAAAATTGAAAGAACAAAATAATGAAATAAAGAGTAATTTCATTGAAAAGTTGAATGAGATTAGAGACGAAATAAAACAACAAAATGTCAATATTAATAAAAGTTTAGAAGACGTTGATGAACATTTTAGTGCTATTGTAAAACAATTACAAGACGAAGTAAACGAAAGTAGAAAGATAAAGTAGGGGGTAGAAAATGGTACATATAATAAGGTAAGTGATTGTAATGGTGTTAATTATAATTATGAGAATATAGTGGGGGCAGAAAATGGTGAAGAGACAGATCAATTAAACGAGAATAAAGACGATCAAGTAACATATAATAAGGTAAGTGGGGGTGAGAATAATGGTAATATCATTAAAAATGTGGTGTTAGAGAGTAAAGTTGTGAATAACGATAGTGGTGATGAAGTTTTAGTGGAAGTAGAAATTAATGATGAGTTAGAGAAAGAATGGAAAGAGAGTTTACAGGTGGAGAGGTTGCAGATGGTAAATTTTCCCGGGTTTATTGTGAACCAAGGTGTTTACAAGTGTTTTTGAAGGGCGAGTGTCCCTTAGTGGAAAACGATGTGTTTTCAAATTGTTCCCTGAGTTTTTGTGGTGTTCCTGGAAGAGCCAGGAGGTGTTTTTATGATTTAGTACCCTCTGCATGGAATGATAGAGATAAAGTGAAATGGTGTTATGATGAGAGGTATTGTGAGAGAGTGAGAGATATAGAGTTGTTCAAGTTGAGAGAGAGAGAGAAGTGGTGTTGTTTGATGTTAGCTCTTTGATGTAAGTTCACAAAACTTACCTTGTTGTGAGAATGGTGCAGCAATAGATGATGATAACGTTGAAAATTATATTGAATACTTACCTGTACATAAACGTGGGATATTAATAGTAGATGACTCTGAAAATAAGGAGAGGATAAAATGCTTAAGGGTGACAGATAATAATACTGACGCTGACAAGACCAGAATTACTTATGTAGACAGGTTATATGATTTGATAATAATGTGGGGTAATCCTGTAAAACATTGTTACGGGGTAATGGAACCTTTTGAAAAAACAAATAGTTATTATAATAGTAATAACAAAATGTACTTAATTATAAATGAATTGTGTAGACGTAAGACAAGATTATTATTCGATGATGGTGGTTAAACATTTATTGTTCATGAACATGTAATTGTGTGAGTAATGGTGTTTCGAAATGGACTGTATTATGAAATGATTTGTGGTAAACAATAACGAATAATACTGTAGATTGTATATAATTTTGTGTTGATGTCAAATATACTTATGTAGTAAGGTTATATATACTCAACTTTAATAACTGACAGTTGGTCATTGTGAATTTAATTAAAGTAATTAAAATGTGTTTGATAAAATAGTTGAATTAAATTGAAAGGAGCTAATAAATGAAATATTGTATAAGATGAATGTTGATAACAAATTTAAATTTTTGGAGAATTTATGAGTGTTTATTATGTTGATTATGTAAGTGTAGTGTAATACACTACTTGATAGGCCTTTACAAAAGAGTTAAATTGTTGATTTGCATATTATGTTGGCCTATGAGCATGTAAGAAGTAAGGTTTACAAACTACTTTAATCATTGATAATATTAATATTTCTACTCAATAGACTATAACACTTACTCCAGTGTACCGACTCTTTATTGTACTTCAGGGCGCCAGTAATAATAAACACAAATTAAAATATATCAATCAACTTTTAATGATTCATTTGCATTTATATACTACAAATTTCTTTAACATGACTTGAATAGTTTTACCTTACAATTTGAATATTATTTCGTGGCAATGAGTTCTTTTTAGACAAATTGAGTCACTATATTTAATTACAAATATATATATAAAACAATATTGAATCAAATGTTCATTTATTTGTTACTTGCGTGGAGAATCCTTCCGATGTGCGTAGTCCTTAAGGTGTTGCATGCCGGTGAGTCGTCAGCAGCTGTTTGTTGCGCGTTAATCCTGGTTATGAATGCACTAATTCACTTTATCACAGATGTACACTACACTTGACATATTGGTGATACATACAATTATGTCGTATAATTATACACTCTGGTTTACAACGTATTCTTGAATTTACCTTAAGTGCATCTAACACAGTTCGCGTCGCGTGCGTCTCGATTATCTCATACCGTCGTGAGTAGTATATAAATGTACGTTCTGGGACAAGGTCAGAGGTCACCAGGTCAGGTCAAAAGGTCACCTTATCAGTGATAACCCCAATTAAATTCCAATTAACTTTTTGATAACCCCACTTAACATCATGTTATCAGTGATAACCCCAATTGACTTCAAATTAATTAGCAGATAACCCCATTGAACATTTTGTAATCAATGTAAACATGACCTCAAGGTGACTAGACCGTAACACACTGACCTAGTAAAAAATGTAAATATTGCACACTTAAAATATAAACATGAACATTCCGAGTTCGTTGACACGTAATCTGTTTTCCTTTCACAGTGTAGCGTAAACGTTCTTGTGATAACGTTGTAATCAACGTAAACATGACCTAGAAACACTCTTTCGCAGTGTAGATAGCGTCGTCTTTACCTTACATTTTATATGTAACGATTGTCATTCTATAGTAAAACGTGATACTAAAAGTTACGTTTATTTTTGCTTTGTATAATGGAGGAAAAGAAGGGACCAACCGGTGATAATAAGGAGAACGGTCCGTTTAAACAAGATAGTGTGAAATTTCATGTTAAGGATTGTACATCTACCCGTACCCGCAAAAGAGTGAAATTCATCGCCGATTCTATAGCTGCTCCTGATAAATCATATACTGAGTTATACGAGAGGAGGTCATCGTTTAGGAATTGGCCTCTATCATATATTTCTCCATTGGCTTTAGCCGTTGCAGGGTTTTATTATTATCCACGAGTTTCTTACGCCTGTTGCAACTATGGTAATAGCAGACAGGATGATAGAGTACGGTGTTATTTCTGCGGGCTCAAATTAGGTCTTTGGGAAGTTGGTGATGATCCGTTCCATGAACATGAAAAGTGGTCGCCGAAATGTGATGAAGTATTTGAAAACATTCTAAAGAAAAGGATGGTATATGGTGAAAATATTTTAGGATAGGTTTGTGTAACGTATAAAAAGAAATGTAATATGACGAAACCGAAAGTGATGAAGATTACAGCAGATAACGCCATTGAACCTTTTGTAATCAATGTAAGCAAGACCCCAAGATTACTAGACCGTAACACACTGACCTAGTAAAAAAAATGTAAACATAAACAGACAGCGTTTTTTGTTGACACGTACACGTTCTTGTGATAACGTTGTAATCAACGTAAACATGACCTCGTAACACACTGACCTAGTAATCAACGTAAACAAAACAGACGGCGTTTGTTGACACGTAAACTGTTTTTCATTTCGCAGTGTAGATAGCGTTTGATAGTTCAGTCAAAATGAAGAATTTAACACTGCAAGATGTCTTATCCCATCCTATGTTTGAAAGATTCATCATGAATAAAACTAAAGGAGAGATTGAATTTATGCGAGATACATTGTTGGTACTCGTCGTAAGGTGTCGTAAGGTGTTGGAATTTTATAATTCAGACGGACTGAAAGAGATTACACTGGAACGTAGAGGACAAAGCGGTGGGGCGTTTACACATTTTCTTGAATGTCCATGGGCACATGAATCTACTGTGGATGGACCGGATACATGTGTTTGTTGTTACGTGTCTACACATTGTGGTGATATCATCAAGTTTCTCGATGATCGATTTAAATGACTTTTATGTAACGATAACGAATGAAAACATTTAAAAGACCTATTGTATATTTTTTGTGTAATTAAATATATAGAATGTATAAAAAATAAAATGAAATGTTGTGATTTGTAAGAAATTGTTTGAATCTGGTTGATTTACTAACCTTACATATTCAGATCTTTAAAATTACATCATTTTTTTGTTCAGGTATTAAAATACATACACATATATAAAATATGTCATACATCATTTTATTCGGATAATTACTCTTAACAAACAGTTTACATATGATAGGTAAACTCATACATTATTGATTATAATAAACTAGTGAAAGATTTTGAAAATTAACGGAGTCCATTGTTTATATAGTAGATATTATTATTGTAAGGAGTAATGACCATAGGGCAATGTGTCTATACCGTTTTCACATATTACTCTATTATCATCTGTGTTACTCAATGCAAATTTATGAATAGTTACAGTTTTAACGATGTGGCTTTTTGATCGAAATATTGTCATCATTCTATGTTTTTGTTCGTCTGATAATCAATTATAAAGACATTTTTTTAAATCATTAAATTCAATGTTTTTTTTTAATTACGCATTTTTTAATACCTTTTGCTTTTTTTGTGATTTTATTTTCGTTCGTTGTAAAAGTATATAATTTTGAACGCCAATGAATTCTTTAATTGGAATACTTTTACATTCGTCTTTAAATTTGCCTAAAACTTTTTTATTTGTTAATGAGTAGCACATATGATCTGATGAAAATTCGCTAGTATCAAAATACGTTTTTAAATCAGGATCCAACATATCTCTGTAAAAATCATTTGTGATTAATTCGTAAAACAAGCTATCTGTATCTGTATATAAAAGGGGAATATTGTTTCCGTATTTCTTTTTCATTACGTTATAGTGAAAATCATACATTAGAGTCTTACTTAATTCTAAAACAGAGAAACCTACATAAATAGGTTTGTTTAGATAAACGGATGTTTTATTTGATAATACCGCACAAAGTGATTCATCGTAAATAATTCTGTCTTTGAAAGTTGGTTTTGATACGAGTTTCAATAATTTTTTTTCATTACATACTAGGTCTAAATTTATTCGTTTCCGAACATTTTCCATACACTTTCCAAAGACGGAATTATTTAGTAATTTAAAAAAGTCTTTTTCAATGTCATTTTTTGCATCTTGTCGTTTTATGGTATTTAGTTTTTATGTACGGCTTTAGCCATGGTTTTTGTGAAAATTCCAATATTCTATGAATTTTCGTTATTTTTAAACCATGATTAATAGCTTGTTTTAAATTAACATAATGACAAATGTATTTCTCTTTATTTTCTAATGTAGCAACTAATTTTGTTTGTTTTGTATTATTTACACTTTTATTAACAGGCAGGAATGGTAGATCTCTGTCCTCATCATGTAAATTTTGTGGATACTCTATATCAACTTCTAATACATATCCTATTTCCGATTCGTCAGGTACGTTTAAGATATTTATTTTATCAGTTCCTTTAACCCACGTAAAATTTGAATACGGTATATATTTACACATTGCCCACCCATACAAATTATTTGCATCTAAATATGTTAGAAATGTTTTAGGCTTATCTGGGTTATATGTTGATATATATGTATTGTTACCAATTGAATGCTTCTTAATATTAACAGATAAGCCCCCTCTTATTCCGCTCTCAAGCCCATCCACTATTTTCTAAAGTGTTAATTTCATGTGGTTTAATCGTTAACATATTCTTAATTGTTGATATTATTCCAACATTTTTAACACTATCGATTTCTGATCCACTTATTTCGTATCTAATTTCATCAAACAAAAATGCTAAATCATTTGAACATAATTTTAAAGTTTGATCATATATGCCGTTATTATTAGTGTATTCTATTTTTATATGAAGGTAACTTTCACACGGTAATGTGTACACATCTTGTTGATTAATTGGAATTCTAATTTCGTCATTACTATTGTATGTAGTAGAGGTGTACGGTAGATGAGTGTGATAAGCTAATCCTACTATCGAGTCATCTTCATACACAACATCTTCTATAATGTTTAGAATGCTAGCGTTTACGTTTTGAATATTAAGGTTCATTTTTTGTTTAAATAATCCTTTATTACTGTTAATCCCAATGACTGTAGAAATGTCGACGACACTTTTATGGTGTATAAAGGCACAAATCGTCAAATTGACAATCTCCACAATTACTTGAATGGCATTAATAACAAAATACAGTTTACTTTGGAGAATGAAGATAGAGGTCAATTACATTTTCTGGATTTGACAGTAACTAAGGACATTGTTACTAAAAAACTACGTTTTAATATATTTAGGAAGCCCACGATGACTGACGCTATCACACATGCCTCATCGTTCCACCCCATTTCACAGAAATTAGCTGCATTCCATAGCATGATACATCGTCTATTGTCTATACCCCTTGGCATCGAGGAATACATCGAAGAATTAAACACCATTAAAGTCATTGCATTTAACAACGGGTATAACGAAAAAATAGTAGATAATATTAAAAAAAAAACAAAAGAAAAAGAAGAGTAACGCTATTAAAAATAAAGATATAAAGAATAGAAATGAGAACCTCGAAACAAAGGCACGCAAGTACATTACGGCACCTTATACGCATTTCATGCCAGGAATTTTTAAGTCAACAACATAGTTGTTTCCTGTAAGACCAGTAATAACATCTTAAATAATCTCCGCAGCCGTGAACATACCAGTCTTGAAAATAAAACAGGAGTTTATAAGCTAGTCTGCAACGACTGTGAGGCTTTTTATGTGGGCCAGACGGGTCGGAGTTTTTTGAAAAGATTTTCTGAGCATAGGCCCCCTACACGAGTTTACAACTTTGACAACATCAAGTCAAATTTTGCCAGGCACCTTATAGACATTAATCACAGTTACACGGATTTTATCTCGAATTTAATACCCCTTCATTTCTGCAATAAAGGGCATTATTTGAACGCCCTTGAAGAATATGAGATTTATAAAGCACATAACGACGCCAGTACCAAGCCACACGTGTTGAACGACCAATTACAATATAAATCAAATATACTGTACGATACCGCTATGCGATATGGTCGAGATAAAACCTAGATTTCGTCAGTACGGCGCGTGTTGTCTTGCAACGCACATCTAACATCGACGTGCTCATTTTTGAAACAAGTTTTGTATATAGTTTAGTGCCGTATTGTGTTTTAATGTTGTGACACATGTCATCATTGATGACATGCATTAGTTTTATAAAGTTCTGATGATGAGGCAAGTGCCTCGAAACATGTAAACGAAATAACAACATCACAGAAAGGCCATAGACGGTGAGTTACAGTATATTTGGTGAACAATACTTATCGGTAAGGTTGAACTCTACCATTTATTTGGATTTATTATGCATGTTTCAAATCCTAATATGGTTGCTAACGAATCGGGTTTACTAAAATCGATTTGAACATTAGAACATTAACATGTTGAATTAAGTAATCGTTAATAAACGTTGCGGTATCTGAAATTTCATAAGAACCAGTAGGCAATACTATTTTCTTATCAATACCATAATATAATACATTGTTAATTCCTTCCTCTATATTAGGTATTGAATGATATGTCATAAAGTCAATTAATCCTAGTTCCCATTTTTCATCACTTAACTCGATTGGTGGAAAAATATCACATGTTAATACGGATCCTTTACCGCTCAGACAAAACATTATTACTGAGAAACTGTAAACACAAATGACCGCAGTTGACTGCATCCACATTTTGTCTTCGTGTATAATTATAAACGATTTCAATAGATCGTTGACTTGATGAATAAAAGTAATTAATTAGTTCGATAAGTTGTCTTAAATTACCAAAACTATCAAAATAATTAACTTTATTTTTACGTTTAAAATAACATACCCAGTGAGTACCATAACTATTATCTAAATTAACTATTCCAGTTTCATTTTGCCAAATTCCAGTGTGTAACGGTAATGTGTCACGCATAAACAATCCTCTGAAATTAGGAATCTTTAATTGTTTAAGTAATAAATCTTGAATTGAAAGCGGACGTATAGAAATACTCTTTATTATTTTCGTCGTCGTTGTTTCGTTTTTCTTTTCTTTTTTTTTTAGACCTCCTCCTGTTTTTTTATACGGTTTCAAATATAAACCTTTTCCACTTTTACCAGCAAACCGTTTCAAATAATTATAAACTGTGTTGGACATAATTTTTTTCCTTTTTTATTCCCCCACCAAATTTACTTTTAGCTTTCATTATGTTAATTACTGACCACGCTGCAGCTTTCTCCCCGAACGATGCGTCATTTGATTCCCAAGCTCTTTCAGCTAATTCCTTATCAGCCTTAGCGCGATTAATAGAATCTGAATGCTTTTAATATGCAATATCCTGTTGTTTACAAGCAGCGTCAAGCTTATTAATTCCTGGATCACCTCTTTGTAATCGTTTCGCTAAATATGTACCGGGCCCACAATACTGATAACCGGGTAAATGAAGTTCGACAGGTAATAAATCAATTGACTTGTTTATAACATTTCCAAGAATATTACTCACCAGATCACCACTTTCTATCTTGTTTGGTTACAGATGCATTTATGACGCTTCATATTATAAACTTTGTATTATATATACAATGCGAAATTCGTTTATAGTTTTAACAGGATTGTCTTTAATGCACTCCTTATATAATTTGTATAATATTCTAACTAAGTTACTGTCAACTTTATAGTCTTCTAAATCTAATTTAAATGCATTCATAACCCTTGTTAAAGTCTTTTGGTTTATAACGTCTGTATCATCTTTAGGATCAGCAACATTAGTCAATCTGCTTTCATTAAAATATATAGGCCTACTATTTTCCTCTTCACTTCGTGAATAATATATTTTATCATCTATATATTGTTTACATTCATCTTTTGTATTATTTATGTCTGTTAATAAAGTCTGTTTATTTATAGCATCAAGCAAATTAATAGGATCTGCTACATTAATTAACCTTTTTTGCTTGAAATCACAACAATTAGTTTGTGTATTTTCATCAGGTAATTTATTATCAACATAAAGTTTATTGACAGCATCAAATTTATAAACAGGTGGTGCGATATGAGCCACACGATTATTCTTGAATGAATACACTGGATTATTGTTCACCTTAATAGGTATTGTATCAGCTAAATATGATTTAGTAACATTTTCTAAATAATTTTTATTTACAGCGACACAAGGTTCGTCAGGATCGGCTAAATTAATAACTTTTTTCATTTTAGCATCGTAACAATCGTCTGTATTTGTTAAAGTAATCGAATTTGTTCTCATATATTTTACATTTACGGCATCATCATCCAATTCAGGATCGCCCACATTACATAATCGTTTATTACTTATATTAAAATTTCCGTCGTCAGTTAATTTAAATCCTTCTCCAGGCGGTCCACGCTGAACGTTGGAACTAGCCACTATAGTGTCCGAATTTATCGATACTCATTTTGAAAATATCGCTTCAAACGTTGCTGCATCTTCTTTTATTATACCGGCCTCCTGTAGTTCTTCAATAATTGATAATATTTCATTTTCATGACCCGAATGACCTGCACTTTGTGAAGCAATCAATAATTTTAATCTATCGCATAATTCATTTACATTATTCCAGTACACAAAAACTGGTTTATTGTTACTGAAATTTAACAAACCGCGACCTTCTGTATCACTATGCAATCGGCTAATTCCAACTTTTGATGTGGATGATTTTGAAAGCTTATTAATAAGCTTTGAATTAATTCTGGCTTAATTGTATTTTTATATTTGTAACTAGTACTGCTTTTAACTCTGTTTGTCTTTAAACTTAAATATGCCGCGGTTTCACTTATTATACGCGAGTATTCGTCTAAATCTTCTTGTGAATATACATATGCGTTTGGGTTTTTCATAAAAATAAGATCGTACAAACCAGGTGTACCTTTGTACATAACATTATTAATTGTAATAATATCACTTTCATCAGTCTTCAAAGGGTATTTACCTAACATTAAAATATTATTATCTCCAAAATATGGACCAAAAACGTGATCAATATCATTATTACTGTCATAAAAAATTTACGCATATAGTGTCTTATTAACGGACCTTTAAACCATATATCAATAAAAGGTTTAATAGATTGTCGTCCTTCTGATGTTGACATAAATTCTACAACCGTGGGTAAGGTTTCATACGTTATTTCTTCTTCACGCGGTAATGGTAACGGCGTTTCTACTGTTCGTTTGTTCGATATCGGTATGTTTTCGGCCTCTTCTGAAAACCTTTTGTTTTATAAACGCGACTGAATATCGCATTTCAACATCTAATTGTTGTTCTTCTTTTTTAATCAATGACGTCCACACCAGTATACAAAAAACCTGTCGATACTAAATTATCAACTCGTGGTAAACGTTTAGGCTAACAGCAAAATGTTAACTCCACTTTTGTCACTCAATGAAGCCATCTTTTATGACTCTGTAATTTAACAAGTAAACAATTTGGAGATGCCTTAGCGTGTTCAAACCACGGATCGTCTGTGTCTTGCCAATCGTGAAGTATAACTTTACAGTCTATACACATTACATCGTCGTCCACACCAGTATACAAAAAACCTGCCGATACTAAATTATCAACTCGTGGTAAACGTTTAGGCCAACAGCGAAATGTTAACTTCATGATTTCTTCAGTTTCTGATATACACTTTTTCGCATTCATTATATCATCAATATGAAATAATATACTGTATAGTGCATAATTATTATATTTATCATATATATAACATACCATTTTACATTCTGAATTAAAAAGTTTGTGCATAAATTGAATATGCGAAATAGATAAAGATCCTCTCGTTTTAAATCCACACTCACGACACACAATACTGTCTAAATCACCATTAAAAATAAATCCTGCTTCTTCAAAAAAATCTTGCAATAACTTACAGGGGTTCAATTTTTCGCACAACTTCGCCATTTTTGACATTGCGTCCAACTTGTTGAGCCTCTACTAACTAACTACTTCCAACGGAGAGTTTTGTATTCTTCTTCAAAACCAATATCGATTATTAATTGGTTTCGATATTTTTCTAACCTTTGTAATATATCGTCATACAAGCAAATAGTTGGAGATTGTATCTTGATAATTTGTTCATTTTCAATTATAGTAACATTTGCTTCAGAAAATTCATTATTTACAAAATAACATACTTCATTAAACGTTGAATCAGTAGATTCTATGCAATATATACACCAATTGAAAGCATGAATATTTCCTTTCTCCATGTTAACAGCTTCACGTATTCTTCACAACTGTACGTTCAAATCATTATGCTCTTGGAAACTGAACTTTTATTCTTCTTCATTAACATTACTATCGATTATTGTTTGATATCGATTGGTCTTTCTTTTGAATTATCAATTGTAATATTAATACTTTTAATTTGTATAGTACATCATCATTTACACATTTTAATCCGAATATCGATAGATTATTTTTTTCTGTTCTAACTAACTCACCCGTAAATTCATTAAAGACATACACAGTGTTGTTCTTAAAAAAGTATAAATTACCATCAGAAAATCTAAATGATGAATCGATTTTAGGCGGTATTCCAGGAAATGTTTCAGATATATAACCCCATGATTTAGTAGTAAACGTACACTCATTGACTTCTCTATAATAATTATCATCATGAAATATATAAGTTTTACCTGTATAACTGTTGAATACCGCATGTAAATTATCCGGTTGTATGTTAAATAAAGACTGGATATGCTTCGGATAACCATGACTTAATTTAAGACTCATTAAATCGAACATGAATACCAAAGAATCTATAAACATAACTATCTCACCAGATGGTCGTTGATATACGGCTAAAATTTTTGTGAAGTTTTTTGGAAGAAACGTTAACCAATGTTTTATTATGAGCGGTTTGGTATATATCATCTCTGCCGGATTTAATATCCACAACCATTTTTCATATAATATATATAATCGTTTATCAGCAATTAAAAATAAATTAATATTTTTAAAATTACAAAGATCGATTTTATTTGTATCTATAGGATGCTCGTCTTCTATCTTTGGTACTGAAGAAGATGGCGACACCGGTATGAAAGATGATATAAAAGTGTTTTCTGCCTTACCATATAAATTTTGAATGGCTAAAACATCATCATCACCTAACTCGATTTTACCGTTGTAATAAGCATACATTACAGATTCTGATACAGAATGTGATAAACCTATAACATGACCGATTTCATGTATTAAAGTTGCATACAAACTTGTGTGGCCAAGAGGAACAACGTTATCAATCGAATATGACCACTTTTCATCTTCATCAATATGAATTTCTCCCCTTGAATTATTATAATCAGGAAAATATTCATGTGCTAATGTTCCACCTTTACCGTTAAACGTTTTCGTACATTGCCACGATTCTTTTTGCATCATATGTTTCAATGGTTTATTAGAAATTAAAGTATCTATATTTACTCTATCATGTTTAAAACGTATACCAGACTTTTCCTCCCGTACTACAAAAGCTTGTTTAGTCAATTCTAACACCTCTTGATTCGCTAAATAATAATGCCATGTTACTTCAGGCTTGTTCCATTTAAAACTGGATACTCGATAATCATAAATAATATCACTATTACCGCACCTAGGTTTTAACATTAAATTTATAGTTTCATTATTTAACTTACCATCAGTAGGTAATTTATAGTATTCTTGAAATATAAGTAACGCATTAGTAATATCTGATTCATTTACAGCTTGCAACGAAGATTCATCATCTGTTTGAAGATAACCATATTCATATAAATATTGCTTAACTTTATCCACTTCAATCTATGTTGTATTATCGGCTAAAGAATTTATTAGTAATATTTGAACAATTACTATATATAGTAAATTTTTAACTACCGACATGTTATTAACAAGGATGTTACTTTCAGAATTCACGTTGGAATACTAATAAACCAACTGCTAACGTGTATTATATAAATGAATGTAATATTTTATTCAAAAAAATAAAAAAAGTATGAATTATCTAGGGATTGAACAATTGATACTTACCTTACATATAATCTATTATTAGAATAACACAGTTGCACGTTACCGACTAAGCTAATTCATATCTTATCTGTATACCATGACAATCGTTACATATAAAATGTAATATATTAGGTAAAGACGACACTATCTACACTGTGAAAAGGAAAAAAAGTTTACGTGTCAACGAACTCGGAATGTTTATGTTTACATTTTTAAATGTGCAACGTTTACGTGTCAACAAACGCCGTCTGTTTGTATTTACATTTTTACTAGGTCAGTGTGTTTCGAGGTCATGTTTACAACGTTATCACAAGAACGTTTGTTTAAGTTAACGTTTTTTTACTAGGCCAGCGTGTTAAGGTCTAGTAACCTTGAGGTCATGTTTACATTGATTAAGGTTCAATGGGGTTATCTGCTAATTAATTTGAGGTCAATTGGGATTATCACTGATAACATGAGGTTAAGTGGGGTTATCAAAAAGTTAATTGGAATTTAATTGGGGTTATCACTGATAAGGTGACCTTTTGACCTGACCTGGTGACCTCTGACCTTGTCCCAGAACGTACATTTATATAGTACTGTCGTGAATTTAACAAGAACTAATTCGCTTTCTTCAGTGATTTCACCACAACATATCGTATTGTTGAACATTTATATGTAGTATTTACTTCTCGTTGTTCGTTACTAATTCGAACATTCACTCATTAACTTATTACTGTATATTAAACTTTATAAATTTAGCGTTAGCAATTATCGCGTTCCCGTACTTCTGTTTACTGCTGCGAATTTACTTTATTCTTTAAATTACTAATAAAATTTATATCTATATAGTTAACGCAAAACAGCGCACGCGAGTCTCTTCAGTGTAGTTTCGCCGATATTAAAGAAGACTGCCTGATTTCTCTCCAAATTCATATTTTTATACTAGGCTTTGAATTTCCTTTACCAAGTCTCGATAGAAAACAATCCCATAAGTTTAGACTAGCGCTAAATACAAAATCACCCAATCTCCTTAGCGAAAATCTTCCGCGCAACACATGACGCTTCCTCTGATTTGCCGAACGTTTTTCGCGTCTCACATGCTTAAAAAACTGGCGTCACTATCTATCTCACTCTTACATCGCTCTCTCGAACATAAAGGTATCTATTGTTACATGCACTTAAAGTTTACAACATTGGCAAACACCCCTAATATCCTAGCGATTAATACATTTTATGATAGTTATGTCCCAAAACGTGACAGCTTAATATTACCTTCCTTATAGACGTCAGCCCCAAGCCCGGCGTTGCTAACCTACCGCTATACTCTACAGCTTTTTATAAGTTAATTTCTTTCATGTAACGCCGCCTAGCGGTACAGGCGTTTCACTACCTCCCCGCTTTCTAAAACATACACATTTCTTTGCGTTCAGCATAGTTTGATTTCGTAAAATTTGCGATTGCTCAATTTTTGCGTTACATTGTCCCCCCATAGAATTAGCCTTACAATTTTATCAAAATTGGAAACTAGTTCTATTGAAGCGTCCCTAAAGCTCTTATAATTACAAGTTCCTTGCTTATATGTATTCTAATAAACTGATATAATTACAAGTTCATTCCTTATATTTAAAATTGACAATATATTTAAGTTAATTACTTGCTTTATATTACTTAATCTAAATTGGTGAGTACACTAGTACAATATTACTCGGTTACTACCTACTACTACACACAAGGGTCGATAGCCTGTTATGGTTTGTTTACTAACATACACTTCCTTTCCTCTCCACCTAACTTGCCAAACTACTACCAAATGGGGCTGGTCCACTTTCCTTCTCAATAACAACTGTTTATATAAAGCAATCTCCCTTTTAACATTTTTGTTACCATTTTCATTTACTTATTTAGGGTATTATTTTTTTTATACTCATATTCAATACATTATTACACCTTTTCTTATTTTTCTAAACATTTGTGACTTCTTACATGACTAAACTTCATTATGCTTTGATTACATTGAACACCCTTACATTTAGTTTAATAACTTACGATTACTACATCAATATTCGGTTGTGTGTTATTACACTTTGTTTCTTAATTTTTCATGTGATGTTCCTGTATGTGTGTGTGAATTTTGGGTTTCTTTCTCATAATAAGGCTTTAGTTGTCGTACATTGAAGTTCCCGCGGATATGTCCTGGTCTTTGTGGATCTTCCAACTGGTAGGTTGCTGTTCCGATTTCTTTAGTTACCTTATATGAACCCTCGAATAGGTTACAAAATTTTCCTATTACTTTTTTATTTAAATCCAACATCGGGTACGCCCTTAACAAGACCTGGTCTCCTATGTGAAATCTAGTAAGGTGGTGAGTAGTGTTGAGTTTATCTGTCCTCTTATCTCCCTTTTCCTTAATTCGTAGGTAGATGTTATTATAGTTGATGGGTTGGTCTGGAGGTATCATATCTTGGTCAATATATTTTATCCAGCCCCGCTCTGGTTTCTTCCTCCACTGCGCTTCAAATGGGGTGGTCTCAATTGTCTCCTGATAGGTCTGGTTTATGCACGCCTCAATGAGTTTAAGAAACTGCGCCCATTTGGTGTGCTTATCGGAGGTCATTGCCCTGAACATATTACCTAATTGCCTGTTTATTCTCTCTGCCAGATTTGTATTTGGATTTCGGATTGCGGTATATTTTGCCTTAATGCGGTAGACCATCTATTGCTGGTGAACTGTGTACCGTTATCAGATAAAATAGCTACTGGTTTTCCTATCTCCTTACAATATAATTGAATTCTCTTTATTGTGGCAGTCGTTGTGGCTTGCCTCAGTTTATATAATTTGACATACTTAGTAAAATTGTCGATTACAGTTAAGATATACCTTACTTTCCCTGTGGAAATCGGCAGCGGTCCATAATAGTCGACGCTGATCAGTTCGCCTTTCTTCTTCGGTATGATCGGTCGCGTCTCTACTAACATCCTTTTAAAATGATCCTTACTCTTTTGGCATGTGATACAGGTTTTCGTAACTGCTTTTGTGATTTTATTTATGGAATCCCCGGTGAAATTTTCCTTAAACAGCTGATATGTCCGCCGGTTCCCCACGTGACTGTATGCCTCGTGTAGCTCCGTGATCATGCTGTGGCACAACTCCTTCGTCAACATTAGCTTCCATACTCCCTTATTTTTACGGTACAGCTTTCCATTATGCCAAGTGTATTTCCTGGCAAGTTTATGCTGTTCATTTGATTGAATTGACTCGATAATCTTTTTCAGTTTGGTGTCGGCTAATTGATAATTCTGTATGTTTTTAAGTTGTTTCTTGATTTGTTTACTGATGCGGACACTGATAAGGTTAATTTCAAATTCTTCGATTTGGTCTATTGCCTGCTCTTCATTTATGTCCTCCGGATGTCTGCTTAAGATGTCGGCTACAATGTTATCTCGACCCTTACAATGCATAATCTCGAAGTCATATTCTTGTATGGCGAGGATCCACCGTGTTATACGGGAGTTATTTAGATGACATTTCTTGATGAAAACCAACGCCTTGTTGTCGGTGATGATGGTCAAGGGCTTCCCTAGCACGTAAGTTCTGAACTTTTGCAAACAATGGACGATACTCAGCAGTTCCAGCTCCGTGGTAAAGTAGTTTCGTTCCGCCCCTCTCACCACTCGGCTCATGAACGCAACCACTGCGATATCATTGTTATTGTCTAATTGATATAGCTGTCCGCCCAACTCATAACGGCTCGCATCGGTTTGCAAATAAAACCGCTTGTTGGGGTCGGGATGCTTGAGAATTACCGCCTCGACAAATAGTTTCTTGACTGTCTCGAATTGCCGGTCCATCTCGCTCGTCCACTTGAAAGTAACGTTCTTCTTTAGGAGGTTCAATAATGGTTGGGTAGCCTCGGCGTATCTATTGGTAAATCTATTGTAAAAATTGGTTAAACCAAGGAATCCTTTGAGCTGCTTCTGATTTTTCGGTGTCCGAAATTCCTGTATAGCCCTGATTTTGTCTGGTGCAGTGGTAATACCCTTGGTTGTTAACCGGTACCCCAAATAATCAATTTCCTCTCGGAATAATTTTGATTTGCTAAAGTTAACGGTTAGATTGGCTCATTTTAAATCTTGTAACAATAACTTCAGGTGCCGTAAGTGATGTGCAACACTGTTCTATATGCATAAGCAGTCATCGACGTACAAAATGGTGAACTCCTTTACTTCCTACGATAGCACTCGGTCTAGTCCCCGCGTCAAGCTGGCCAAACTCGTCTTTAGCCCAAACGGCGTCACCGTGTATCGGTAGCATTTTCCTTCGTATGAAAATCCTGTGAAGTCCCTACATTCCCGATGTCGGGATAGTAATCGGAGGTGTGGTACTAGGTCTTAAATCAAATTCAATTATTGCTCTTCACTTAAAGTTTGTTAACATTCTTCTTAACTAGTTAGCTACTACAGCTTCCATCGAGTACATTTCTAAATGAACTCGTGTTCAAATGAATAGTCAGTAAATCGTAATGAACTCTAATTCAAATGATTGAGTTTTATTTAAACAATTAGTAAATCATAATACTTTTACATAACCAAGTAGTGACTCTGTTTTACTCTCAAAAAGATTCTAAGTTCGTTAAGATCAAAGATTCTAAGTTCAATAAGACTTTGAATTTTACATGTTTCTTAAGTCAAGTATATCGATAAGTCTGCGAACAGTAGTTCACTCACCAACTAGAAGATAGCCCATTGTAGTAGAGAAGTGTTCTGGCTGAATCGAGCGCACCGTACACGGGTCGGGACTGTGTAGCGTATGACCGAACGATCCTCTCTGCGGTCAGGACTCGGGTATTTATTGAAATCTGGGGCTGTATGTCTCCACGTGCCCCCTTGAAGTTGTTTACGTAAACTTGTTTTTTGACGTAATGTCATGAAAGGTGAGGGACAGATGCGGCGTTAACGCTCGTCCGAAAAGGAAGCGTTGTGGTTCTGGTTTTACAGACAACAACAGATAGGACAGATATGGTAACTAACCGCGAGATGCTCACACGTGTATCCGGTTAGATAGGCCTTGGTTTTGACATATACACTGATTGAATTGCGTCTTGGCGAACATCTGCGTCTCAAATAAAGAAAACGGAAAGAAAAAATAATAAAAACAGAAGTTGCTCGTGGGAGGTCTGGGTACTGTGCACATCACCCCTCCCTTTAAAAAAGAGGTAAGTACTTCCGTACTTGGCTCTTTTACTAAGAATCTCAGAGTCTTCTCTTGGTATGTTTACAAAATGTGAGTTAGTACTTCAAGTTCATTGATGTTTCCATTCTCTTTAGTTCAGAGCATTTTTCTTTATCTCCAAGCATATATATGGTTAATTGCAAAAAAAATTAATTCATTAACACCTTAAAGCGTGGTAATATTCATTTAAGCCTACTATCATCATATATATTAACATTATATTATTCCATAATATTCATATACCAATAATCATATAGTAATAAATCATCATCATCATCATAGTATTATTCATTGTAACAGTAATAATCATCATAATCATAAGCATAGTACATTATCATCATTGGTTCATTTTACATACAGTACATACAATACATATAATAAAACATACTTAATCTATATCGAATAGAACATAAGTAATTCATTAATACATCGATAAACTCATAAATTCATTAAAATAAATATTACAATTGGTGAATGGCTAACAAGCTCTTCTTAATGCGGTTAAGCGATAACAAGAATACAATTCCTTAAAGTATTAATTATAATAGTGAATGAATGAATGAGATGGCCTCGCTCATAGATAGCACCGGTTATTGCGGTAAGATAACAGGTCATCAGTTGGTGGCTTGCCAGCTGAGTACTTGCTTCCAATCACACTCCTTTGCTTAATAAACCCATCGACGTATGGGTGAGCTCGTCTCATCGATATCCTTAATCTACGTTGCCCCTCTAGCACTACCTTTTATCATATTATGTCACTTTTTTCTGTCTTTGTCACTTTTGGCTGTGGCACCTTTTGTATGTGTATATATATGCATTTTTACATTTTAATTTTATACCTTAATTTACACCTCACTGAGTGTTTTGTCTCTCTCTCCCATATCCACTGTCTGTGCGCTTTGTTATTTACTACATGGTTACATTGTTTACTTATACATTTATACATTTACTTATACATTTATTATTCTTTGTCTTGTGTTGTCATGTTACATTGTACTGTTAATTTTAATTATTTAAATTTTGAATTTTGCTGATTGCTTCTTTTTAGTATCTGATACAAAAACCTACTAAGAAGAAATATCAGACACAGCTAGGGAACCCGTGGTCACCATCCACGTAGTCACCAGGTGTGAGCCCTTGGGTTTATTACTCAATTAAACACTTTATACACACAATAGTGCGTTACTGGGGGTCTTTCTAGGCCACTGTCACTATCTGGTTAGTCATGCACTGCACTGGGCACCGTGCGACGAATGTAGACGCGAGGGGTCGACACCTCCTCGAGGGTCTGTTCCTCCTCTGGTTGCGCTGGCGTCGGCCGGTACTCTCCTCGAAAATCCTCCTCAGGTGGGATTAAGCAGCACCGCCGGGTCAGTCTGATGAGTTGCTTGCATATGATGGCGCGTTCCCATATCACCAGTATTATGGTGAAACACGTGATTAGTCGGATGGTTCCATGTACGAACCACTGGAGTCTGACAGTCTCATGTTGTAGTCTCTCCGCCCCGAGTCTTTCCAGTTCTGTGGCTATGAGGTCAACAGTTACTTGGTCTGTCTTGCGCTGACGCAGCGTCGTCATTACTGCCTCTAAGTCCTTGAATTGGTTGGTTTGGTCATATGTTTGGAAGACCGTTTGTTCTCGGTCAGTGAGGATTGTTGGGAAGTCGGGTATGACGACATGTTCAGGTTCCAAGGTCATTTTGGTCCGTCCATGAGTATAAGGAAATAGCTCAAAGAAATCGGAATGAAGGTGACAATGCTTGGTATTATTTAGTATACCGGTACCTTTGATGACCTCTGTTCTCACAGTGTTGTTGGCTGGACAGTTCCAGGTGACTCTGGTAGGCTGCGGAAGACTGTATATCCACAGGTTCTCAGAAGGATCTCTGTAGAACACTGGCACCGTAAAGTCTAGTAGTACTTGTCTCGTACAATGTGAGATGATTTTCTCCGTCTCGGCGAAGAACAGCGAGTACACACACGAAGTGTTACTCCTCCTGTAGAGTGGGTAATCTGCAGGACATACTTTAAAATACTGAGTACTTTCACATTGCAATAGGTGGTGTACTGTTGGCAGACCATAAATTTGACGATCTTTTGATAAAATTAAATAATCAGAGTCAGTACTTAGTTTTACAAACTTTTGCAATCGTTTTTCATAATATGGTAACTGTTTTACATTGTATAACTCAAAGTATCTATTTTCAGCTTTTAGTGGAATGTCTACTGTTAGCTTAATCGTGTTTTTGATAGCTACTGCATGAACTTTCGCAGTCTGGTAGTATACGTACATATCATTAACATTTGTTCCTGCCAAAAGGGTTGATCCAGCTGGTAATTCGGAATTTACTTCTTGTAAGATTTTTGCTAATTCATGTGGTTTTACAAAGATTGAACCAAGACGGGTTTTAGAAGTAGTATCTAAAGCAAGTTGAGTCTGGGTTATCTCTCTTTCTATAGTGTTTATAGATAACTCTATTTCTCTAAATAAGGATGATAATTTATTCGAATATTGAATTTCATTTTTTAGTGGGTCTATTTCTCTCCACAATGTAGCGTTCACTATAGTCACGTTTAACAAGGCTTGTTTTGCTATTTCGGCGGTGAGTATGATAGCTTGCGTGTTCTCTTGGACATCTTGTCTTAGATCCTTTATATATGAGAATAGTAGTTGGCTGTTGTGGACGACGTTCTCCTGGGTTTTGTCCAAGTGTTCCAGTTTCTTTGTTATCTCTTCGAGGTCGTTATTGTCCATTGTTCCGAACAACATCTTCATACCTGAGCCGATTATATTTATAGCACCTCTCGTGTTTCGTTTGGTATGTGGCATAAGAAGTTCAAAGTTACTTAATTTTTCTCTTATGTTGCTGGTTATTTCTCGGAATCTGACTAATTCAGCCCACGGAACAATTCTACTTATAACGGTATCGTTTTTGTATGTTTCAAAATGGTCATTCAATTTATCCATCTGTTGTAAAGCGGTATCGTATTTTTCGAAACTGGCAGTGATTATTACAGTCCATTTGTCATCGCTTAATATCAGATCGCTTTCCTTAACGAAGACAATTCCCTTGTTTATTTTCATTATTTCGTGTAATGCGCATTTTCCCATAAGAAGGGTTATTATTGCCGCATGCCATGCCAAAGCTGTAAAGGAAACAATAATAATGTATCAGCGGTTGAATCATTTGCATACATACATTATGAACAAAATTATATCAAGTTTTACATTTCTCTCTGTCGCGGACGTAAATTGTACGCCGGCGCGTCGGCATTTCCTGGTGGATCTGGTGAAAGAGTTACATCGGGTTCATAATCTGAATCCCTAGCGTGCTCACTGACTATGGTATCATCTTCACTGTCGGTAGCTTGTGCGTCGGTGTCTAGTAATTCCACTGTGATTGGTATCTGTCGGCCAGTTACTGGGATAATTAATTCATCTTCGCAGTTGGATTAGTTTTCAAGGCCGGTGATACCGGTAGGCGGCACTTCCGCGTGTGGGTCGTTTGGCGTATCAGCGCTCTGTTGCGGTTTCCGTCTTGTTGATTTTGGTTGTTTATCGCTTGTCGTCGCTTTCTTCAACCGGTTTACATGTATCACAGCAGTTGTATTTGTCCAAATATATTTTATAATTAAGTTCACTTATCTTTTCAGCAATTTCGTATGGTCCTGACCATGGTTTGCCAAATTTTCTCTTGGGGGTTTTCTTAACTGCTGGATTAAAGATAAACTCTTTATCGCTCACTTCGTAATTAATTGTTTTACTTTTCTTATCATATCGCTGTTTGTTCACTTGTCTTGCGTTTTGTGTTGTTTTTATGGCAATTTCTCGGGCTTCTTTTAGTTTATTTGCTAATGACTGCATGTGGTCTGCTGTATCATCTGTATTTTGACTTACGTGTCGTACGTCTAAATCATCGTCTAAGGGTAAGTTCATTTTTCCCCGTAAAGTAATTCATGCGGATTATAGCCTGTAATTGAATGTTTTGTACTACGGTATGCCATCATTGCGTAAGGTACGTATTCGTCCCAATCACTAGCATATCTATTGACATAATGTGACATCATATCGACAATTGTTCTATGAAGTCTTTCCAGTAACCCATTTGTTTGCGAATGATAGGGGGTAGTTTGAATTTTCTTAATTTTTAACAATCTACATGTTTCCTTGAATAAGGTTGATACAAAGTTTCGACCTTGGTCAGTTAATAATTTCTTGGGTACTCCGTGTCTAGTAATAATACCTTTTACAAATACTTTGGCTACTGTTTCACTGGTTTGATCGGGTATGGCAAACGCTTCGCAAAATCGTGTTAAATAGTCAATAAATGTTAGAAGATATTTGTTTCCGTTTTTCGTTGTTGGTAACGGCCCTACTATATCGAGTGACACAAGTGCAAACGGTTTTTCAGCTGGTTCAATAATACCCATTGGAGCGACTTTGTAGTCTGTAGTTTTTCGTTGATTGCATGCCAAGCAATTGGTTACATAGTCGTGCACATCTGTTTTTATTGTAGGCCAATAATATCTTTCTTGTAGTATACCTAGAGTTCTTTTAATTCCTTGGTGTCCAGAAAAAGGTGTATCATGGTGCTGTTCTATTACTCGGTTAACTAGTGTTTTTGGTATTACTAATTGATTACTGCTGGGGGTACGTCTGTAGATTAGACCGTCGAGGTCTTTAAAGTATGGTTCGTCAATACTTTCCTTATTCGTTACTCTGTTTACAACGTCGGTACAGAACTGGCCATTCTGTTGTTCGTTCAGTATTACTTCTCGCGAAAGGTAGGGAATCGTTACTTTGTTTACGTGTCTGCTTAATGCATCACAATTACTATGCTTTTTACCAGGTTTATATTAGACTTCGTACTCGAACTCGGACAGTCGTAATGCCCATCTAGTTAGTCGAGAAGAAGGATCTTTTAAACTAAGCATCCATCTCAAGGCGGCATGATCTGTTATGGCGATAAATTTTCGTCCGTACAAATAACATCTAAAGTATTTAGTGGCCCAAACTAAGGCTAGAAATTCTCTTTCAGTTACAGAATAATTTCTTTCGGCTTTACTTAGCTGACGACTTGCGTATGCGACAGGATGTTCGTGACCATCTTGACTGCACCTGAGATAAGACTCACCATCTTATCTTATCTAATCGAAATTTCAAAGAGTAATCAGGATATCGAAGAATCGGTTCGGTTTGTAATGCTTGCTTTAGCGTAGTGAATGCTGTGTTCTGAGCTTCGGTCCACTTGAACTCTACTGATTGTTTAGTTAGTTCGGTTAGTGGTTTTGCAAGAGCGGCAAAATTTGGAATGAACCTATGATAGTAGCCTACTAATCCCAGAAATGCTCTAACGTCACGCACAGTTTGCGGTTCGGGGTAACCCTTTACGGCTGATATTTTCTTGGGATCCGGTTTTACTCCCTCACTTGTTACAATGTGTCCCAAATATTCTACTTTTTCCTCACCAAAATCGCATTTGCTTATTTGCATGTACAGATTGGCTTTTTCTAATCTTTCAAATACTTTCTCGAGTCGGATCGCATGACTGACTATATCCGGGCTGAACACAATAATATCGTCAAGGTATACTAATGCTTCTATTCCGGTAATTCCTGTTAACACGCTGTCCATCAAGCGTTGAAAAGTGGCGGGTGCATTCTTCAAACCAAACGGCATACGGTTGAACTCAAAATGGTAACCAGGAATTGAAAAGGCTGTTTTCTCTTTATCATCGTCATGCATCTGTACTTGGTGGTATCCACTCGCTAAGTCAATGGTTGTGAAATATTTACTTTTACCTAAACAATCTAATATTTCCGTTATATTCGGTAGGGGATACGCATCGCCCTTCGTTACGGCGTTGAGAGCTCGATAATCTACACAAAATCTATGTTTAAGAATTCCATCGGAACCTACCTTCTTAGGTACTACTACAACAGGAAAATTATACGGAGAGTCAGATGGTGATATGATGTTCTTTCTCAACATATCGTCTATCTCCTCTTGCACAGTTGACTTCAAGGCTTCAGGTAATCGGTACGGCTTTTTCTTAATCGGAGGCTGATCTCCAGTTAATTCGATGTTTTACTCCAGTTAAACACCCTTTATTCCCTGTATCTTCCCCAAATAATTTCGCATATTTCATTAACACAGGATACAATACATCAAAATCTATTTTACTCAAATGACTCAATTTCTTACGTATGACTGGCTCCAAGCAGTCAACACTTACGCGCGCAATATTAACATTTTTCCTATGTTCTATATGTTCTCTATTTTTATCTGTATGATCACCTGCAGCACTAGCGGTGGCCGAGACATCGTCTCTAGGTTGCGGGTACTCTTCCGCCAACCACAACAAAATACCTTTTTGCAGCTCTACTCTTTCTTTGCTGCAATTTACTACTTTTACTACGACACTTTTGTCGCGACTATTTACTTTACTTAAAACACGAGCCACGCATGTGCCCTGTACGTCGAGCTCACGAGGTTCTACTAGGACAGTGGAAGGTAAGGTTTTACCTATCCGGTCACCTGAGCGACTGATTAGCTACCGCGAGTGATAAACTCACTCATTGGTGGCAGACTCTGAGAGACAGGATTAACTACTCTCCAAACAGGCTGTGATTTAGGGGTTATCAGAGCTGGCAAGTGTTCACGGGTTTCCAGGTGATCAGTCTGTAGCCCATGAGTTTTTCCGGTGAAGATTGTATTATCTCCACGAAGGCCTAACTCAACTTTACAACACCTATTTTGGCACTGCAAATATCCTTCTCCTAAATTCAGCGAAATTTTGAGTCGTTTCATAATATCTAGTCCCAGTATCCCATCATACGCGGCTAAAAATTCTCCGCTTACTACCAAAAATGTATGTCGAGTTGTCATACAAGCCGTTTTACCAATTTGTATATCAACGTCTTGCTCACCGATAATAGATAACTTTTCCCCCGTTATTCCCTGAGCCGTTAAACTAGTTTCGTGTATGGCACGTCTACTAAGCCCTCTCTTAATTATTGAAACGCTGGATCCGGTATCGATAATGAACCTCCATACCTGATTATGCGCTGTAATATGAACAACTAAGTCAGTCGATGGAGTCTCATTACAGGAACAATTTTTTATTACTACTGAGTTTCCTAGTTCGACGAGTGCGTGCCTTCCCACGCCGAACTCTTTTCGTTTGGGGACTTCTGTTTCTTTCGACATTCACGCGCAAAGTGCCCAAACTCGTTACATGAGTAACATTTTACTTGGGACTTCTTATCTGACCTATTGGCATTTCTGTTATTAGCCCCGTTACTGTAACGATTATTGTCATTTTTATTTAAAACTTATTCTGTTATCACGATCGCGGATTGTCGTCGGAGTTCTACCTCCCTTATTATCACGAGAGCGACAGTTCCTGGCTATATGGCCTTGTCCCTGGCATTTGTAACACGTCACCGCGGTTAGGAAAATATTGTTATTACTAGCCGGTGCTCGCTCATAGCGATGCTTATCAGATTCGGCGGCGGCGACTGTCAAGGCGATTTGTATTGCCTCCTGCAGTGTGTTGGGTAATCTGTATTTAACTTGTTGGCCCGGTATACTATGCAGAAGAGCAAATGTGGGCGAGGAATGGGAGTTGGAAGTAGGTAAGTTGATTCTACAGTCACAGATTGTGAAAGGACGGGGGGCGGCAATCTTGAAGTTCGCCCCGGGCACCAGTTGGCGTAGGTACGCCACTGTTTGACATACTTAGTAAAATTGTCGATTACAGTTAAGATATACCTTACTTTCCCTGTGGAAATCGGCAGCGGTCCATAATAGTCGACGCTGATCAGTTCGCCTTTCTTCTTCGGTATGATCGGTCGCGTATGATTGGACTAACATCCTTTTAAAATGATCCTTACTCTTTTGGCATGTGATACAGGTTTTCGTAACTGCTTTTGTGATTTTATTTATGGAATCCCCGGTGAAATTTTCCTTAAACAGCTGATATGTCCGCCGGTTCCCCACGTGACTGTATGCCTCGTGTAGCTCCGTGATCATGCTGTGGCACAACTCCTTCGTCAACATTAGCTTCCATACTCCCTTATTTTTACGGTACAGCTTTCCATTATGCCAAGTGTATTTCCTGGCAAGTTTATGCTGTTCATTTGATTGAATTGACTCGATAATCTTTTTCAGTTTGGTGTCGGCTAATTGATAATTCTGTATGTTTTTAAGTTGTTTCTTGATTTCTTTACTGATGCGGACACTGACAAGGTTAATTTCAAATTCTTCGATTTGGTCTATTGCCTGCTCTTCATTTATGTCCTCCGTATGTCTGCTTAAGATGTCGGCTACAATGTTATCTCGACCCTTACAATGCATAATCTCGAAGTCATATTCTTGTATGGCGAGGATCCACCGTGTTATACGGGAGTTATTTAGATGACATTTCTTGATGAAAACCAACGCCTTGTTGTCGGTGATGATGGTCAAGGGCTTCCCTAGCACGTAAGTTCTGAACTTTTGCAAACAATGGACGATACTCAGCAGTTCCAGCTCCGTGGTAAAGTAGTTTCGTTCCGCCCCTCTCACCACTCGGCTCATGAACGCAACCACTGCGATATCATTGTTATTGTCTAATTGATATAGCTGTCCGCCCAACGCATAACGGCTCGCATCGGTTTGCAAATAAAACCGCTTGTTGGGGTCGGGATGCTTGAGAATTACCGCCTCGACAAATAGTTTCTTGACTGTCTCGAATTGCCGGTCCATCTCGCTCGTCCACTTGAAAGTAACGTTCTTATCTAGGAGGTTCAATAATGGTTGGGTAGCCTCGGCGTATCTATTGGTAAATCTATTGTAAAAATTGGTTAAACCAAGGAATCCTTTGAGCTGCTTCTGATTTTGTCTGGTGCGGTGGTAATACACTTGGTTGTTAACCGGTACCCCAAATAATCAATTTCCTCTCGGAATAATTGTGATTTGCTAAAGTTAACGTTTAGATTGGCTCGTTTTAAATCTTGTAACAATAACTTCAGGTGCCGTAAGTGATGTGCAACACTGTTCGATATGCATAAGCAGTCATCGACGTACAAAATGGTGAACTCCTTTACTTCCTACGATAGCACTCGGTCTAGTCCCCGCGTCAAGCTGGCCAAACTCGTCTTTAGCCCAAACGGCGTCACCGTGTATCGGTAGCATTTTCCTTCGTATAAAAATCCTGTGAAGTCCCTACATTCACGATGTAATGGGATCTGCCAGAACGAAATACGCAGGTCTATCGTGGACATTACTTTGATATTCCCACATTTTGCTAATATTTCATTTATCGGAAGGGCTCCCTCATAGTCAGGAACGGTAACAGTATTCAGCTTGCGCGCATCTAAACATAGTCTGACCGCCTGGTCCTTTTTGATAACTGTGACCATCGGATTGAAATATGGGCTTTGCGCCCTTTCAATCACACCATGTGCATCCATCTTTTGTATCTCGGCCCTCACTGCATTCTGGTAGTTTAGTGGAACCGGTCACCCCTTCTGGCAGTACGGTGTCCGATCAGTAACTTCGAATTTGTGTTGGTATGCTTGAATCCTACCGGGAGTATTTCGGAAGATCGTTTTGTTGTCCATTAAGATTTGCTGTAGTTCATTCCTTTCCGCTTCGGTGATTCCGCCGATTCATCGCACCTTTTGTTTGATTACCGCTTCAATATCTTCTCCCCCAGACGCGATTTCTACGTGGAATATCTCTGCCGTGGCTTCCTTCTGGTCCCCTTTTCCTGGAATTGTTAACTGTTTGTTGCGTAAGTCGATAACGCACCCATGTTCTTCCAGCAACCCCACGCCTAATGTACAATCCTTTACTAGCTCTGGTACCACGACGAATATGCTGTCAACTTCCACATCTCCGATCCTGGCCGTCAACGATACTTGCTGCGTCACCCTTTTTGATTTATTTCCAGTTGCTCCTTTGATAACAGTATTCGATAGTCTCAATGTTTCTACGTTTCCCAATTCCTTCTTCATATTCTTAAACCATTGCTCAGATATAGCGTTTACTTGGCTCCCAGTATCAATTAATGCGCAGATGGGCACTCTGTTTAATGATATCCTAGTCTCCGGGCACTTGCTCACACGATAAGTTACATTTATATCATCGTTACACAATAAATCGTCTCTAACATCTAAAAAAGTGGTATTAGTATTGTAATAAGACGAAATCCGTCTCTTATTTTAACTATTATAATTATTAGTCTCAGGGTTTTTTATTTAATATTGGGATCTTGTAATTTATTTATTATTATTATTCAAAGCTCGTATTTTATTATTAAGTTGTTGTTTAGTGATTTATTCCACCCAATTCAGCCTATTGTTGAATCCGGTAGTGAATAAATCGGTTACTTACACTTTTTATCGCTGTTTTAATTGTCAGTTTATTTGGTTTATAAAATATTTTTTATTCACTTCTTAGAATTGATTCACTTGAAGTTCCGTTGGCTCTCCGTTGATCAGCGGTGGTGAGATGATCAGTAATGTCCTGCCTATACACTAACATAAACATACACAAACATGATATTTACGATAATTTATACTGTGTAATAATATATATAGGTCGGTGCGGTTGGAAAAAATCATTCTATTGAATGATTCGCTCTGGGAGTCTGGTACCAACCGTCTCGTTTTTCTCACTAAGCTGTATTTACTGATTACAATAAAAGCCAACTCTTTCAAAGGTTCAAATGACGATAATGATTTATTCAATTCTAGAACAATAAAATTTAGTACAATAATATAATTTACTTTCCTTTTGGGTTAACAGTTAAATTCGAAAATGGACTCTAAACATTTAAAAATCTCAGGTTGGTATGACTGTTTTGGCTAGTCGAGTAATTGTGTTGATAAGCAAATAGGTTATGAAGTGTTATTAAACTTGTAATGTTATTAATAATTGTAGTAGTAGTAGGTTCTTTGAGTCTGCAAAATACACATATTTAATAAAATTGCTACGGTTAGAACAAGTAGATAAAATATAAATTCATGGATTATTAATTTGAAAAAAATATAAGGTCGAGATTAAGAATTTTTGGTCGACATACCCACGCGGAAGGGTTCAGCATTATACAATTATTTTTATAAGTCCAATATCTTACTTATAACTGCACTGATGTCATTTTAATTACCCTCATTGTTTCTAACTTTTTATGACGATTAATTTGAATCCCCTCATCATATATTTCGGATTCGGGGTTGCTGAATTCGCACTTGGTATATACACTTAGTGTCCATTAAGCTATTATTTATTATTAATACATTGTTTTTATTCCATTTTCGATGGTAATAACGTATTCTTAATTTACTGTACAATTTTCCCTTAAAACTATGCCTTAATATTACTACTATGTCCGTTTTCATAGATTCAAACCTAGGTCTATGACTATACATATTTGTTTTTCTTATATTTTAATAATAATAACATTTAACTAATTTCTAACATGACCTATTTACACATTGATGGGTTTAGTCACTATTGACAGTGTTCTTTTTCCCTACATTATTAATTTATTGCCTTTACTATTGTTTGTTAAGTAGGCTTGTCATACTTCATGGAGTTACCTTACTGTATGCTTGGTACTCTACACATATTATTCTGATTGTTATTCAAATGATAATTAAAATGGTCTCAATGATATTGTTATCAAGGTGCTGCAGTTCATTCTGCATTTGAATTTGTTATCACCTTGGTTTAGTAGTTATCAACATTGCTTGCAGCTAGTTGTTACTATAGTTTTGTTGTTATTATTGTTATTTTGATTATTTAGATAGTTATCTTGGTTGAATTTATTCATCTGAACAGTATTCTGTCCTACTTCAAGTTGTTAGTTGAGGTACTACCTTTGTATAATAAGTTTATAACATAATTTGGTTGCATCATGCATCTTTGTTATTACAAGCCTATAGTTATATTGGATTACATTAATATAGCTTTTATATTTAGTTATTATACTATCTATTGTGTACAAAACGTTCCTTATATTATCTAGTTACTTCCTAGCTCAATACATTCTGGTTTGTTATTATTTTGGCTTTGTTTTTCTTAAGTTTTATTGAAAACTGGTTGCCCAGATTAGGTTATGTTGCATGTTTGGTAAGCAGTAATGTGTTGCTGCTGGCTGTGTATTTCTGCATTAATCTGGTTGATTGGCTTTCATTCAATGTTTGTACATTGGTTATTGGTTATTATTATTGTACCTTTGGTTTACTCTTTTATTGTCTTAATTATTGTTAATTAGTGGGTTTTTACTAACATCAATCCCACTGTACAATTGGTCATTTATATTTTGGAACCTAGTCTTCTTTTTTAATATCTACACATCATTTAGCTAAAATAAACTTATCCTATTCTTACTCAGTTTCTTGGTGACTCATTAATTACAATATTTAGTCCTTATTGATTACAGTTTATTCTACATGGACAAGGAATGTATTCATCAAATGAGTTGTGGTCAGTGTTGACATTACTATACAGCTTAGGGATTTATATCATGTAATTAATTAACATTTTTCTTTCTTCTTAGTACAATTATTCCTTTATAAGTTTATGTTAGTTTGTTATCTTCCAATGTCTTTCCCTTTTTCCTTGTGTCTGGTCTGGATATCTTCCTTCTTCTTTTCTTCTTATTTTTGAGCTATACAATATTTTATTAAAATTCTTCTTTTCTCTCTTCTTTCCATTATAATAGTAGCCTTCTCTCATATTACCCTCTTTGGTGTTTTGCTCCTCTACTCCTTCAAGTGTTTGATTTTTAAACACTTATTCTGGATGGTAATATTTTTCCTTGTTTTTGGGGTATACAGTAATCATTAAAAATTCTTCTTTTCTCTTCCTTCTTTAATAATAGCCTTCTCTTATATTACTCTCTTTGGTGGTTTGCTCCTCTACTCCTCCAAGTGATAGTTGTTTACCACTTATTCTGGATGGTTATAATTTTTTCTTGCTTTTTGGGGTATACAATATTTGATAAAAATTCTTCTCTTTCTCTTCTTTCCTTTATAATAGCCTTCTCTTACATTACTGTCTTTGATGTTTTGCTCCTCTACTCCTTCAAGTGATAGTTGTTTTAAATCACTTATTCTGGTCTGTTATTTTTCTTATTTTTGGGGTATACAATATTTGATTAAAATTTTTCTTTTCTCTCTTCTCTCCATTATAATAGTAGCCTTCTCTCATATTACTCTCTTTGGTGTTTTGCTCCTCTGCTCCTTCAAGTGTTTGATTTTTGAACACTTATTCTGGATGGTTATATTTTTTCAATGAAGCTTGATTATATACTCCCTTGGTTCTATTGGTATGGGGGTTCATAATTTCGTATGTGTTGTTTTGATTATCTTTTATGATTGTATAGGGTCCAGTATATAGTAGTAGGAACTTTTTTTCAATTCCTTCAATGGTACTGGGGAGTTCTCGATTTTTTAGCAATACTAGTTCTCCTATTTTATACTTGACTACTTTGGGTTGTTGTTTCTTATATTTTTCTCGCATCTTCTCTGCTCGTTCGACAGTCTTGTTATAGAATTTTACTTGATCAAATGTGTAATCGTCGCATGGGGGAAATTCTATCAATTCTGCAATTTCTCTAGGGGGTCTTCTCTCAAACATAGCTGTAAATGGGGTTGTATCTATTGCTTGGTGGTATGCCAGGTTAATAAAATCTTCTGCAGCTGGTAAATACTCTTCCCATTTTCTTTGTTGTTGGTGACAGTATGTTCTCAGGATTCTTCCTACTTCTCGGAGAGCTCGTTCAGCGGGGTTGCTGCTAGGGTGGTATACTGAGGTTTTGAAGGTTTTCACTCCCTTATCCAGCAGTGTTTCCCTCCATCTTCTCCCTTTAAATTGGGTCCCATGATCAGTGATTATTGACCCTGGCGCTCCTACTTCTGTCATGTATTTGTATATAATTATATCCAACAGGTTTTTTTGTGGTGGCTCTGTTGATTGGATATAGCTTAGTAAATTTAGTGTAGTGGTCGAAGATAATGACAATGAATTTGTATTGTCGTCTTCCCCCACTCCTAGGTAATGGACCGCAAATGTCTACAAATACTTTTTCTAGTTTCTTAGATGATGTGATCGGTATCATTATACCTTCCTACCTATCGTTGTTACACTTTACCAACTGGCATAGGTGGCAATGTCTAATGTAGCTACGTACTCTTCTGTTAATATCCTTGAAATATACATTTTCTTCTAACGTTTTGATTACCTTGGTGGCTCCCATGTGCCCATATCTAATGTGGTAATCCATGGTGATCTCCTTCTCGATAGTTTTAGGTATTATTAATTTCCACTGGTTACATTGGTTCCTGTCTTTTATAAATAGAACGTCTTTGTATATACAGTAGTATGGGGTGATTCTATCGTCTTGTTCAATTAATCTCTTGCAAATGTTGCTCAATTTTTCGTCACTCTTTTGCTGGAGTTTGATTTTATTTATTATCTCGGCTAGTTCTGTTCTGTCTTTTATAATATGGTATACTTTTGCTACCGTCTCCCTTTCTCCCTCGAAAGTTTGGTTCTGTATGTTGACTCTCGATAGCACATCTGCTGCTACGTTGTACTTCACAGGTACGTATTCCCAGTTAATATTGTATTCCTGCAACGCTAGTGTCCATCTCGTAAGTCTCCCATGACTCAATTTGCAGTTCTTCAGAAAGGATATCGATTTGTGATCTGTCCTGACCATTAACGAGTAACCCAAAATGTAAGTTCGGAATTTGTTACACGCAAATACAATGCTGAGTAATTCCTTCTCTGTAGTATGGTAGTTACGCTCACTTTTATTCAGTACTCGGCTTGCGAAACTAACCACAAGGTGATTTCCTTGGTCGTCTTCTTGATATAGGACGTATCCTAGACTTACGTCGCTGGCGTCACAATTCATATAAAATGCTTTTTTAAAGTCTGGGTGGTGTAACATTATTGACTCCAAAAACTTTTCCTTTATTAGTTAGAAAGTGGTATCCTGGTCTGCTCCCCACTTCCACTTGTCTTTAGAGGATAGCTGTTGTGAAAATTTGGCTGTTAATTTTGAGTAGTTGTTTTGGAATTTTCTGTAATAGTTGCAGATACCTAAAAATGATTGTAACTGCTTTTTGTTCTTGGGTGTTGGGAATGATTGTATTGCTTCTATTTTTTCATGTGATGGGGTGATGCCATTTTCGGATAAGTTGAACCCCAGGAATTGTACTTAATCGGCGATGAAATTTGATGTCTCTAGTTTCAGCGTCACGTCATTTTCTGCTAGTTTCGCTAGTACTTTTTCAATTCTGTTACAGTGGTCTTCCCAGTTATCAGATGTAATGAACAAATCGTCAACATATACCGTAGTGAATTGTAGGGCCTCTTGCCCTAGAACCTGGTCCATACACTTTACGAATACGGCCACTGAATTTACCAGACCGAAGGGCAGCCTCTTAAACTGGTAGTTGCGCCCTTGGAATATAAATGCCATATATTTTCGGCTATCTGGGTGCAACTCCACTTGCCAATACCCGCATACGGTGTCCCAGGTACTGATAAAACGGGTACCGTAAAATTTCTTCAATAGCTCTTCGATCTCACCTGGTGATGTTCGATCGTTGATTATAATTTTGTTGATTTCTCTGGCATCCAAACATATTCTCACTTGGCCGTTTTTCTTTGGCACTGCCACTATAGGATTTGTATAGGGTGAATGACTATACTCGATAATATCTTCATTAATGAGTCGGTTTATTTCAGTTCGGGCCGCTTCTTTTTGAGAATAGGCAATGGGGTAGGATTTCTTTTTAAAATCGGCTGCTTCCTTGAATCTAATCCCACATTGGAAGTCCTTTACTTTTCCGGGAGTATTGGAAAATACGTGCCTATATCGTTCATAAATCGCAATCAATTTTTCTATTTGGTTATCGGTTATTCTTCTATCGATTTTGGCTGTTTGGAACCTCCGGATTTCTTCTAATTTCTCCTCCCATAAGTCCATCACTTTCATGGTCACAATTTATTTCTTCTCTGGGTATTGCATTCCTATAATTATTATTCTCTTTAATATAACAAATGATCCGGTCGTGAGGGGCTTCTTCGCTTCCAATTAACTCCGCCGTCCATTGCACTCCATTTGAGTTCAGAGATACTTTTGCTCTGCTCATATTTATTATAGCTGCGTACTTTCTTAATACGTCACAGCCTATCAACAAACTAAATGGTAACCCACTGGCTACTAAAAATATTATAGGAAGTGTTTTCCCTTGACTAGTGACTTCTAGTTGGACCTGCTTTCTTATGGTTTTATTTTGTCGTCCGTTCGCTCCGATAAAAAAGTGATATTATTTATCGGTAAGGTCGATATTGTCTCCTTACTCCTACTTTGTATTTTGTTCAATTCTAATTTATTGATTAGTGATACATTAGCTCCTGTATCGATCATGATTTTTGTAAACACGCCATTCACTTCGGCAGAAATATAAGCGATCTCGCTGTTGTTATTATTATTTTCGGTGACTTCTTCTTCCATCAGATCTCCTCTGATGTCCTTCAGGTAGTGATTGCGTATAATAGTAAATGTTTTCTGATGTTTCGTCCGTTGTCGTAGTTCGTCGTACCCAATAGATCGGATCAGTGAGGGTTTTAATTCAGTTTTCACTGCCGCTGTCCGTTTAAAGAGATAGCGCTCTCTTCTCCGCTCCTTTCAGTAGTGCTGGGGGTTCGATTCTCCCTTTCTTCAGGTCTATTTGCATTGTTGTACTGATGTCCACTATTATTGTTTCTGTGTATATCTTCGCTACTGCGGCTCCTTCGTGTGTCGTACCCAGATTCTCTACTCCTTACGTCCTGGCTGTACTGATTATTATCTTCATTAAAACTTCGACGTCCCTGATAGAAGTATCTCCCTCCATTTCTGTCGTCAGCACGAACATAATTCGCTCTCCTAAAATTGTTTTGGTTTTGGTTGTTTCCGTTGTTCGGTCGGTACTGGCGATTATTATTATTTGGTCGATAGGGGGTGTTACCATTTGTGGGCCGATACTGATTTCCGCCGTTATAATTAGGACGGTGGTTGTTGTTAGGAGGGTTCTGATTATAATTATTATTATAATTCGGTCTGCAATTCGGGTTGTTCCTATCTGGCGGTTAATTATTCCCGTTACTACTTGGTCTCGGATTCGGGTCGGCATTATCTCGGTTCGTGTTATTATAATTTCCCCGATAATTATTCCGGTATCCGGCCTGACCGTTTCTGTCAAAATATGGATCCTGTCTCTGTCGACCCCTCCGATAATAATTCTCCTGTTCATAATTTTCTAATAACGCGGACATGGTTTGGATGGTTCGTATCTGTCCGTTCAGTCTCGCTCTAGCCACGCCCTCTTCGAAATGGTATGCCAATTTAGTAACAAGGCATTCTTCAGGTATTTTTGGTTCGAGATTTCTGGCCATACACACTTTGCCCAGGAATACGCTGTGAGTGTTGCTCCCCTACTACGGTCGTACTTTCCGTTACAGATGACGTCACGTACTATATTCTGTGTCGATTCGGACCAGTATTTCGTTTTAAACAGTGTCTTGAAATCTGGATAATTTTGTAACTTATGTCGAGTAGCCGTCCACCAATTATCGTGCACGTCTTTAAAATATTCGTCTAACATGCTTCTGATAGTTGACCATCTAGTTTCACGGGTACGGGCGATGTTTCTTCCACTCTTTCTATGAATTCCATGGGATTCTTTCTATAATTTTTGAAATTTATTAGTTCACGGTTCTCCACGTTCGTTACTCCGGTCACTTGTATTGGTTGAATTCGGAATAAATTAATTTCTTCTCTAAAATTATTGAGTTCTCGGCGTTGCACTTCAGCCATTTTCTCTTTGTCGGTGTGTACTTGTTCCCGAACATCGTTCACTGTGGCGTTGATCTCCTCACACCTCGTTCCTAAGTCTTCTTGTTTCTTGGTAATTAATTCGAATTTATTTAAGTGAGATTCTTCAAGGTTTTTAATTCGGGTTTGAAGTGTCTCTATCGTTCTCTGTATTTCTTGTTGGTTTTCTTCACACCTTTCGCTAATTTCGGAAACTTCTCGTCTGACTTCGGTTATTTCCTCTTCTATCTTCGTATTTAATTTTTCATGACTGTCTTCGATTCTTTGACTGATAATTTCAACCTTCTTGTTACTATCTTCGATGCTGTCATCAATCTTCTTACTCAATTCTTGGGTATCTTCCTTCAATGAAGCTATGATTTTATTTGTCTCTTCCGCTTTCTTGTTCAATTCCCCTTTGAAATCTTCCTTCAATGATTCAATATTTTTTGTTAATAATTCATTATTTTTCTGGCTGTCATCCATTTTCTTGTTCAACCATTCCATATTTTTGGTTAGTGATTCGTTATTTTTATTTAATTTCTCATTAAAATCTTCCTTCAGTGATTCAATATTTTTATTTAATGATTCGTTATTTCTATTGTTCGATTCCATATTTTTTCTATTTTCTTCCATCATATTTTTCAGCATCTCCATGATATTAATGTCCCCCGTTATCGTGGGTCTCTCAGTTTGTTCCTCTGGTTGTACAGGTCGGCTGGGTTCTGTAGGAGGTAATATTTCCTCTACATCTCCGACTGGCGTCGCTTCCTTATCATCCATGTTGATTTCTTTGTCCACTTCCTCCGCACGGTTCTTAGAGGTTGCTCTCCGTTTCATTTTTGGTTCTGTGTATTGCAGCTGCCTCGAAAATTAGGTTGATGATTATTTTTATTAATTAGGTTGAATATTTTTTCACCTAATTTCGCTCGAACGTTGTGCGCCAATTTGTAATAAGACGAAATCCGTCTCTTATTTTAACTATTATAATTATTAGTCTCAGGGTTTTTTATTTAATATTGGGGTCTTGTAATTTATTTATTATTATTATTCAAAGCTCGTATTTTATTATTAAGTTGTTGTTTAGTGATTTATTCCACCCAATTCAACCTATTGTTGAATCCGGTAGTGAATAAATCGGTTACTTACACTTTTTATCGCTGTTTTAATTGTCAGTTTATTTGGTTTATAAAATATTTTTTATTCACTTCTTAGAATTGATTCACTTGAAGTTCCGTTGGCTCTCCGTTGATCAGCGGTGGTGAGATGATTAGTGATCCTGATCAGATGATCAGATGAGATGATCCTGCCTATACACTAACGTAAACATACACAAACATGATATTTACGATAATTTATACTGTGTAATAATATATATAGGTCGGTGCGGTTGGAAAAAATCATTCTATTGAATGATTCGCTCTGGGAGTCTGGTACCAACCGTCTCGTTTTTCTCACTAAGCTGTATTTACTGATTACAATAAAAGCCAACTCTTTCAAAGGTTCAAATGACAAAAATGATTTATTCAATTCTAGAACAATAAAATTTATTACAATAATATAATTTACTTTCCTTTTGGGTTAACAGTTAAATTCTACAAATGTCTACAAATACTTTTTCTAGTTTCTTAGATGATGTGATCGGTATCATTAAACCTTCCTTCCTATCGTTGTTACACTTTACCAACTGGCATAGGTGGCAATGTCTTATGTAGCTAAGTACTCTTCTGTTAATATCCTTGAAATATACATTGTCTTCTAACGTTTTGATTACCTTGATGGCTCCCATGTGCCCATATCTAATGTGGTAATCCATGGTGATCTCCTTCTCGATAGTTTTAGGTATTATTAATTTCCACTGGTTACATTGGTTCCTGTCTTTTATAAATAGAACGTCTTTGTATATACAGTAGTATGGGGTGATTCTATCGTCTTGTTCAATTAATCTCTTGCAAATGTTGCTCAATTTTTCGTCATTCTTTTGCTGGAGTTTGATTTTATTTATTATCTCGGCTAGTTCTATTCTGTCTTTTATAATATGGTATACTTTTGCTACCGTCTCCCTTTCTCCCTCGAAAGTTTGGTTCTGTATGTTGACTCTCGATAGCACATCTGCTGCTACGTTGTACTTCACAGGTACGTACTCCCAGTTAATATTGTATTCCTGCAACGCTAGTGTCCATCTCGTAAGTCTCCCATGACTCAATTTGCAGTTCTTCAGAAAGGATATCGATTTGTGATCTGTCCTGACCATTAACGAGTAACCCAAAATGTAAGTTCGGAATTTGTTACAGGCAATTACAATGCTGAGTAATTCCTTCTCTGTAGTATGGTAGTTACGCTCACTTTTATTCAGTACGCTCTCCTAAAATTGTTTTGGTTTTGGTTGTTTCCGTTGTTCGGTCGGTACTGGCGATTATTATTATTTGGTCGATAGGGGGTGTTACCATTTGTGGGCCGATACTGATTTCCGCCGTTATAATTAGGACGGTGGTTGTTGTTAGGAGGGTTCTGATTATAATTATTATTATAATTCGGTCTGTAATTCGGGTTGTTCCTATCTGGCGGATAATTATTCCCGTTACTACTTGGTCTCGGATTCGGGTCGGCATTATCTTGGTTCATGTTATTATAATTTCCCCGATAATTATTCCGCTATCCGGCCTAACCGTTTCTGTCAAAATATGGATCCTGTCTCTGTCGACCCCCCCGATAATAATTCTCCTGTTCATAATTTTCTAATAACGCGGACATGGTTTGGATGGTTCGTATCTGTCCGTTCAGTCTCGCTCTAGCCACGCCCTCTTCGAAATGGTATGCCAATTTAGTAACAAGGCATTCTTCAGGTATTTTCGGTTCGAGATTTCTGGCCATACACACTTTGCCCAGGAAATACGCTGTGAGTGTTGCTCCCCTACTACGGTCGTACTTTCCGTTACAGATGTCGTCACGTACTATATTCTATGTCGATTCGGACCAGTATTTCGTTTTAAACAGTGTCTTGAAATCTGCATAATTTTGTACCTCATGTCGAGTAGCCGTCCACCCATTATCGTGCACGTCTTTAAAATATTCGTCTAACATGCTTCTGATAGTTGACCATCTAGTTTCACGGGTACGGGCGATGTTTTCTTCCACTCTTTCTATGAATTCCATGGGATTCTTTCAATAATTTTTGAAATTTATTAGTTCACGGTCCTCCACGTTCGTTACTCCGGTCACTTGTATTGGTTGACTTCGGAATAAATTAATTTCTTCTCTAAAATTATTGAGTTCTCGGCGTTGCACTTCAGCCATTTTCTCTTTGTCGGTGTGTACTTGTTCCCGAACATCGTTCACTGTGGCGTTGATCTCCTCACACCTCGTTCCTAAGTCTTCTTGTTTCTTGGTAATTAATTCGAATTTATTTAAGTGAGATTCTTCAACGTTTTTAATTCGGGTTTGAAGTGTCTCTTTCGTTCTCTGTATTTCTTGTTGGTTTTCTTCACACCTTTCGCTAATTTCGGAAACTTCTCGTCTGACTTCGGTTATTTCTTCTTCTGTCTTCGTATTTAATTTTTCATGACTGTCTTCGATTCTTTGACTGATAATTTCAATCTTCTTGTTACTATCTTCGATGCTGTCATCAATCTTCTTACTCAATTCTTGGGTATCTTCCTTCAATGAAGCTATGATTTTATTTGTCTCTTCCGCTTTCTTGTTCAATTCCCCTTTGAAATCTTCCTTCAATGATTCAATATTTTTTGTTAATAATTCATTATTTTTCTGGCTGTCATCCATTTTCTTGTTCAACCATTTCATATTTTTGGTTAGTGATTCGTTATTTTTATTTAATTTCTCATTAAAATTTTCCTTCAGTGATTCAATATTTTTATTTAATGATTCGTTATTTCTATTGTTCGATTCCATATTTTTTCTATTTTCTTCCATCATATTTTTCAGCATCTCCATGATATTAATGTCCCCGTTATCGTGGGTCTCTCAGTTTGTTCCTCTGGTTGTACAGGTCGGCTGGGTTCTGTAGGAGGTAATATTTCCTCTACATCTCCGACTGGCGTCGCCTCCTTATCATCCATGTTGATTTCTTTGTCCACTTCTTCCGCACGTTTCTTAGAGATTGCTCTCCGTTTCATTTTTGGTTCTGTGTATTGCAGCTGCCTCGAAAATTAGGTTGATGATTATTTTTATTAATTAGGTTGAATATTTTTTCACCTAATTTCGCTCGAACGTTGTGCGCCAATTTGTAATGAGACGAAATCCGTCTCTTATTTTAACTATTATAATTATTAGTCTCAGGGTTTTTTATTTAATATTGGGGTCTTGTAATTTATTTATTATTATTATTCAAAGCTCGTATTTTATTATTAATTTGTTGTTTAGTGATTTATTCCACCCAATTCAACCTATTGTTGAATCCGGTAGTGAATAAATCGGTTACTTACACTTTTTATCGCTGTTTTAATTGTCAGTTTATTTGGTTTATAAAATATTTTTTATTCACTTCTTAGAATTGATTCACTTGAAGTTCCGTTGGCTCTCCGTTGATCAGCGGTGGTGAGATGATCAGTAATGTCCTGCCTATACACTAACATAAACATACACAAACATGATATTTACGATAATTTATACTGTGTAATAATATATATAGGTCGGTGCGGTTGGAAAAAATCATTCAATTTGAATGATTCGCTCTGGGAGTCTGGTACCAACCGTCTCGTTTTTCTCACTAAGCTGTACTTACTGATTACAATAAAAGCCAACTCTTTCAAAGGTTCAAATGACAATAATGATTTATTCAATTCTAGAACAATAAAATTTATTACAATAATATAAATTACTTTCCTTTTGGTTTAACAGTTAAATTCGAGCATGGACTCTAAACATTTAAAAATCTCAGGTTGGTATTACTGCTTTTGGCTAGTCGAGTAATTGTGTTGATAAACAAATAGGTTATGAAGTGTTATTAAACTTGTAATGTTATTAATAATTGTAGTAGTAGTAGGTTCTTTGAGTCTGCAAAATACACATATTTAATAAAATTGCTACGGTTATAACAAGTAGATAAAATATAAATTCATGGATTATTAATTTGAAAGAAATATAAGATATGAACCACTGTTCATGGCTAAACATTGACATTAAGATAGGTTTGTGCAACCTTGTTTGTTTAAAAGTTATTAATTATTTGTTAACAAGTGATAATAATTATTAGAATTCAGTGTCATGGATCATAATCATCTCCTAGACTGGATGTACCTATCTCAGGTATTTGTAATTCATTGGATATATTTATGTCACCCTCTGGTGTAACTCTTACTTAATTATTGAAACAAAATATTGAACACTCTTATCTTACTAATGGTTAGGGCACATACTCCCTTCATTGGTTATACAATGTCTTTACTTATACTAAACTTTCGAATTATACAAATAGCTAAAATTGTCGTTAGTTAAAGCGTTCAATTTTGACATTGTTTATCTGTATTACAGAGTTCCCTTCCTGGGTATTTAATTGATTAACTGATGTTAATTCAAGTCGCTATTAGCGTTCTGTTATATCTATATTACTATACAATCATAATATAATAGTTGTGGGTATTTGATACTTGCGTAACTGGTCGTTCGTAGGTTTTACACTTTTTTCTTAAAATTTTTAATTAATAAAATCCTTTAATTAATTAAATAAACTTTCATAACTTCACTACACTCACTCCTATGCGCATGTACTCCGAATTATTTTCACTTAAAAATATACTGCACTATTTCTTCAGTAGACATAACCTCCACTCATGGTTTGAGGTTAACGTATGTTTACATCTGGCCGCTATCAAACGCACGCTTTTTCTGGCGAAACGGCGTGCATGTAGTTCGCTTCGTTGCTGGTAAGAGACTGTTTTTGCTTCCTCTGTCGGAATGATGCATCTCGTATTTTTTATAGGATCTGATTGGTCAATATATTTTAATTCGTCAATTTTCGGCGGACTTCGTCAAAACAGACGCTTACAAACGCGTCACTTTTTGGGGTCGAGATTAAGAATTTTTGGTCGACATACCCACGCGGAAGGGTTCAGCATTATACAATTATTTTTATAAGTCCAATATCTTACTTATAACTGCACTGATGTCATTTTAATTACCCTCATTGTTTCTAACTTTTTATGACGATTAATTTGAATCCCCTCATCATATATTTCGGATTCGGGGTTGCTGAATTCGCACTTGGTATATACACTTAGTGTCCATTAAGCTATTATTTATTATTAATACATTGTTTTTATTCCATTTTCGATGGTAATAACGTATTCTTAATTTACTGTACAATTTTCCCTTAAAACTATGCCTTAATATTACTACTATGTCCGTTTTCATAGATTCAAACCTAGGTCTATGACTATACATATTTGTTTTTCTTATATTTTAATAATAATAACATTTAACTAATTTCTAACATGACCTATTTACACATTGATGGGTTTAGTCACTATTGACAGTGTTCTTTTTCCCTACATTATTAGTTTATTGCCTTTACTATTGTTTGTTAAGTAGGCTTGTCATACTTCATGGAGTTACCTTACTGTATGCTTGGTACTCTACACATATTATTCTGATTGTTATTCAAATGATAATTAAAATGGTCTCAATGATATTGTTATCAAGGTGCTGCAGTTCATTCTGCATTTGAATTTGTTATCACCTTGGTTTAGTAGTTATCAACATTGCTTGCAGCTAGTTGTTACTATAGTTTTGTTGTTATTATTGTTATTTTGATTATTTAGATAGTTATCTTGGTTGAATTTATTCATCTGAACAGTATTCTGTCCTACTTCAAGTTGTTAGATGAGTTACTACCTTTGTATAATAAGTTTATAACATAATTTGGTTGCATCATCCATCTTTGTTATTACAAGCCTATAGTTATATTGGATTACATTAATATAGCTTTTATATTTAGTTATTATACTATCTATTGTGTACAAAACGTTCCTTATATTATCTAGTTACTTCCTAGCTCAATACATTCTGGTTTGTTATTATTTTGGCTTTGTTTTTCTTAAGTTTTATTGAAAACTGGTTGCCCAGATTAGGTTATGTTGCATGTTTGGTAAGCAGTAATGTGTTGCTGCTGGCTGTGTATTTCTGCTTTAATCTGGTTGATTGGCTTTCATTCAATGTTTGTACATTGGTTATTGGTTATTATTATTGTACCTTTGGTTTACTCTTTTATTGTCTTAATTATTGGTAATTAGTGGGGTTTTACTAACATCAATCCCACTGTACAATTGGTCATTTATATTTTGGAACCTAGTCTTCTTTTTTAATATCTACACATCATTTAGCTAAAATAAACTTATCCTATTCTTACTCAGTTTCTTGGTGACTCATTAATTACAATATTTAGTCCTTATTGATTACAGTTTATTCTACATGGACAAGGAATGTATTCATCAAATGAGTTGTGGTCAGTGTTGACAATACTATACAGCTTAGGGATTTATATCATGTAATTAATTAACCTTTTTCTTTGTTCTTAGTACAATTATTCCTTTATAAGTTTATGTTAGTTTGTTATCTTCCAATGTCTTTCCCTTTTTCCTTGTGTCTGGTCTGGATATCTTCCTTCTTCTTTTCTTCTTATTTTTGAGGTATACAATATTTTATTAAAATTCTTCTTTTCTCTCTTCTTTCCATTATAATAGTAGCCTTCTCTCATATTACTCTCTTTGGTGTTTTGCTCCTCTACTCCTTCAAGTGTTTGATTTTTGAACACTTATTCTGGATGGTAATATTTTTCCTTGTTTTTTGGGTATACAATATTCATTAAAAATTCTTCTTTTCTCTTCCTTCCTTAATAATAGCCTTCTCTTATATTACTCTCTTTGGTGGTTTGCTCCTCTACTCTTTCAAGTGATAGTTGTTTACCACTTATTCTGGATGGTTATAATTTTTTCTTGCTTTTTGGGGTATACAATATTTACTATTTCTTTTATGAGTTTGCTAACTGCTATAATTTTTTATTGTTCGACTAAGCTTTTCGTCATTACTGACATCTTCAGGTCTTAAACAACGTCTATCAACTGTACGTTGTAGGCTTTTATACTTTAGGCCCCTCCCCTTATGTCATCGCCCCTCCTATTGGTTCTAGCTGCTACCGCTCTTCACGGGAACTTTGTCTACCTTTTTCCGTTAGGCATTTTTCTAACGTCCGTCAAATTGTTTTAAGAATCTCCCGTTAATTTCTTCATTCTTGACTTATAATTTTTTGTAACCTTTTACATTTCGTCATTTTTTAGTGTGTTATTCTTATTATTTTAATTTATTTTTGTTTATTGTTTAATATATAATAAAATATTTCTTCATTTGTAAAATCCACTTTTATATTCATTAATTTATTTTTATCTTCTTTTTTAACTTTAAGTATTTCTAATTCTTCTATTAATTTTCGTTTTTGCGGATTGTTTTCTATTTTGATTATTTCCATATTTTCATTGGGGTTTATGAATTTATGGCCTGATTCGTTGAAATAGAAAAGAAATATAAAGGAGCAATAACATACATAGGATATCAAACAAAAATGTTACAAAAATGTTTCGAAAAATATGAAATACAGATGGGAATAAAGAAAACGAAAAATGTATTCGAATATATAAAAAATGATAAAACAGAAGAAATTCCATTAACAGAAAAAAGCGGCGTATACAAATTAAAATGTGGGGAATGTAATAAGATATATCTGGGAGAAACTGGAAGAAAATTTAAAATTAGAATGAATGAACACGCAAAAGGAGAAGGGGTTAGAGTAACGAACTCACTATATGCAAGACATTTCATCGAATCAGGCCATAAATTCATAAATCCCAATGAAAATATGGAAATAATTAAAATAGAAAACAATCCGCAAAAAAGAAAATTAATAGAAGAATTAGAAATACTTAAAGTTAAAAAAGAAGATAAAAATAAATTAATGAATATTGTAATAATACGAAATAAATACAATGTAAAAATAAATAAATCAAAGTAGATGTGTGAGAATTGTGCTCTCCTGTAAGCCCCACTGGTTGGGCTAGCCAATTTTGTAATAATACGAGATTATTTCAATGTATGAATGTGTGTAGTGACGTAGCTAATGTCTTCTAGTCTTCGTTATGCTCTCGCTGTTGGTCTTCACTTTTGTAATAAAACCATAATATAATTGTAATTGTAGTAGTGTTCTGGTATAATATTACCCAGAATAATTTTTACGGTGTGTATGTGTAGTAGTGACGTTCCGCTCTGGGAAACGTCGATTTGGTAACGTTTCTGGTGTAACAATTTGAATATAAAATATAAATTTAAAATTTATATTTATAAAAAGAAATAAATTCTGAAAAAATGTTTTCGGTGTATTTATGTTCTTATAATTTAGGAATAAATCGAGGTTGTTGATTGTAATTAAATTTATGATGGTATTGTGTTTATTCTGGTAATAATTTTCCTTCCTGTAAATTAGTTGAAAAGACAATCCAGTTAACTCCAAGTTTATATGAAAACGGCTCTCTTCTTCTTACTCTTGAAAGGTGGTAGTTTCGCATATACTGCCTTTAAAGGTTATTGAGTTTTCTTGAGTAATTAACTGTTATGTCCTTTTATAATAAAAAACCTACTCCAAGTTACCAAAAAACAAACACAACGTTTATTAAACAAAAATAATAAAGTTGGTCGATTAATTAATCGGGGTTACAATGCCGTATCGACTCGCTCAGGGCCGGTCGATATTAGAAGTTTATATTCATATTATAAAGGTAGGTTCTTTGAACGGTTATTAATATAAAAAGCCAGAGAAGGTCAGGGACATGAAAGTATAACACTTACAATTCAAAAAATGTCTTAAATTTAAACAATACAATGGTAGTTATTAATAATAAAAGTTTATATATAATTTTATTCGAACCAGAATGCAGTCCACAGTCGTGTCTTATAGCGGTGATGATATTGGGTCAAAATGGCCGCCTGACGCATGCGCGTTGATAGCTTCTAATGTTGACGAAGTACTTGTTGGAATTAATATGTCCTTTCTTCGGTTAAATGTTCTTCGCAATTGTATATGATCTTCTGGGGTATAGTTTATTGTCACTGGTGTATGATGGAATAGTTCACTTGGTGTAAAAATGTTGTTAAATGGGTATATCTACTGGTGTTTATGTGTGTCAGTTTAACCTCTAATTTTCACTTGGTATTTGGTGCGATTTCAGTGTTATTTCATTTAATTAGTTACATGTGATTCCGTTTATTGGTGTTATGTAGTTCACAGGTCAACTTCACCACTTCACAATAATTAAAATAGTTAAAAAATTTAATTTTACATAAAATGATTCCGAACTCTGTTATAACGTAACAGCCATTAAAGGTTAGTTCTGTCAAATATTCACATGAAGTGCTCTCTTCGAGGTATAATAATGAACTGTCTGGATTTCCTTCATCTCATGAAAATCTTAGCCTATATAATATATCTCATACATTGTTTCAAATCATCTTAACTTCCGACACATTTTAAAACCGTACATTATGCTCATGAAGTAATTTCGTTATTAGTTAACTGTTTGAAATATTAAATACATATTCGTTTTCACTATGCTATTCTACTTATTTTGATAGTAATTAAGTTAGTATTACAAAGTTTTATCTGAAAATTATATTTCTTATAATTTTTTGGGAGGTAGGCCTAAAATTATACTTCCTGTCTTCTAAGTAAATAATAGCCATTTTCCCTAATATAATTATTATTCTATTAAATCTGAAATTGATATAATTATCAATTCTCACTTATTTGATTGCAATTTAGTATATTAATAATGGTTTTTTAATACAATTCATTTGTATATGACTCCCCCTATGATAATGTCAGTGAATCTATTTCAGTTTTAACTGGTATTTTATTAGACAAATAAATAATTTTACTCATATAATGACCATATCTTTAGCAAGCCTTATTTACATAGTATTTCATATGTTGAGTTTATCTTGCCTAAATATTGTCAGTTTAACTGGCTTATAAGTCTATGTTTGTTAATTATTTGCAGTTTAAATTCATTATATTGCCTAGATTTGATGTGTGGCTATTTGCAAAAATGTTTTATTAATGTAGTTATTTTATATCCTTCTCTGACTTCTGATTCTTTTATATTTGATTAAAAATTAATTCTTTGACTGGTATAACAGTAATTATTGATTGTATAAATAACATATAACACCTCTCTACATAAAACTGGTGTTCTGAATAACATTGTTTTGTATATTACCTAATAACATAAATAAAAAATATTCTATAACATCGGAATGATATCTATTTTTAGATAGAGCATTCCTAAATTGAAATGAACAATACAATAACAAATTATAACACTAATAATTCTTATGAATAATCCTTACTTATCTAATTACTATATGTAATAGGAACCTAACATCCTGGTTACATATAATGGTTAACATCTTTTACCACTTCAACATTAACAGTTTGTTTTGTAATTCCCCATTTTACAAGATTTATGCCCCCTCTTTAAGTATAACCCTGGCTATCTAAGTTATATTCCATTCTATGGAATGTTCATACAGCTTTAGTAGCTTTTTATTAGTAATATTACTATTTCATTATCAAAGTAGACACTGTTCACAAAACTTAAAGTTTATTACTTTGTACTGTAACTCATGCACCTTTTTAAAGTTTATTAGTTATAATTTGATCACTTACACTTGTCTATGGTGAATTATTAATATATTTACTAGTCTTTTTCTAGTTTTTAACATGAAATATTCAACCATGGGGGGGAACTGTGAAGATTTGTTTATACAAACTAAACAATAACTTTTTGAATGCACTAATATTTAATACTACGAACACTTTTAGTTTTTTGTCAGTTTTACACTGATATGGTTTTTTGGGGTGTTATACTTTCTCTTTGGACATTCATTGATTTTGGGGTTTTTTGGGGTTCTTTCCCTATGGGGTTTTTGTTTTATATGGGTCGTCTCACTTCTTTCCTTTTTTTTCTTTGAGTTTGGTTATTCTTCTTTCTTCCTTAGTTTTGGATTATTCTTCTTTCTTCTTTAAGTTTGGTTATTCTTCTTTCTTCCTTAGTTTTAATTAGTCTTTTTTGTTCAGTAGTAGTAGTTTTGGTTATTCTTCCTTCTTCTGTCTTCTTTGTTTAATTATTCTTCTTTATTCTTTCTTCAGCAGCTTTGGTTATTCTTCTTTCTTCTTTAGTTTGGTTATTCTTCTTTCTTCCTTCTTCAGTAGTTTTAATTATTCTTCTTTCTTCTTTCTTCAGTAGCTTTGGTTATTCTTCTTTCTTCTTTAGTTTGGTTATTCTTCTTTCTTCCTTCTTCAGTAGTTTTAATTATTCTTCTTTCTTCTTTCTTCAGTAGCTTTGATTATTCTTCTTTCTTCTTTAGTTTGGTTATTCTTCTTTCTTCCTTAGTTTTGGATTATTCTTCTTTCTTCTTTGAGTTTGGTTATTCTTCTTTCTTCCTTAGTTTTAATTAGTCTTCTTTCTTCTGTAGTGTTAATTAGTCTTCTTTCTTCTTTGTTCAGTAGTAGTAGTTTTGGTTATTCTTCCTTCTTCTGTCTTCTTTGTTTTAATTATTCTTCTTTCTTCAGTAGCTTTGGTTATTCTTCTTTCTTCTTTAGTTTGGTTATTCTTCTTTCTTCCTTCTTCAGTAGTTTTAATTATTCTTCTTTCTTCTTTCTTCAGTAGCTTTGATTATTCTTCTTTCTTCAGTAGTTTAGGTTATTCTTCTTTCTTCCTTCTTCAGTAGTTTTAGTTTTGATTTTTCTTCTTTCTTCTTTCTTCTGTAGTTTTTATTTTGATTATTCTTCCTTCTTCTTTCTTCAGTAGTAGCAGTTTTGGGTTATTCTTCTTTCTTCAGTGGTTTTAATTAGTCTTCTTTCTTCTTTCTTCAGTAGTGATTATTCTTCCTTCTTCTCTCTTCAGTAGATTTGGTGGTTCTTCTTTCTTCTTTCTTCAGTAGTTTTAATTATTCTTCTTTCTTCTTTCTTCAGTAATTTTGGTTCTTCTTCCTTCTTCTTTCTTCTTTGTTCAATAATTTTAATTATTCTTCTTTCTTCTGTGGTTTTGGTTTTGATTATTCTTCTTTCTCCTTTCTTCAATAATTTTAGTTTTTTATTTTTCTTCTTTCTTCTGTAGTTTTTCGCTGTGTATGCCTTGGTTTCTTCTGGTCTGGTTTCTTTGACGGGGTATATTAATTGCCTGCTTCTATCTTTCCTGGGTAATTTTGTTATTAACATTTTTAGTCTTCTGGGTTTTCAAATTTGTATTATATTATATTATTTGCAGAATTTTTCTTTATTTAACCTTTCTTGTGAATATATTAGTAAATAGTGCATTTTAATTGATTCTCATCTGGATATTCCATATATTAGAGCTTTATCAACGATCATTGAGTAATGTATTTGTGTGGATTATCTGTCACGCTACAATATAAAAGTGGATTTTACAAATGAAGAAATATTTTATTATATATTAAACAATAAACAAAAATAAATTAAAATAATAAGAATAACACACTAAAAAATGACGAAATGTAAAAGGTTACAAAAAATTATAAGTCAAGAAAGAAGAAATTAACGGGAGAGTCTTAAAACAATTTGACGGACGTTAGAAAAATGCCTAACGGAAAAAGGTAGACAAAGTTCCCGTGAAGAGCGGTAGCAGCTAGAACCAATAGGAGGGGCGATGACATAAGGAGAGGGGCCTAAAGTATAAAAGCCTACAACGTACAGTTGATAGACGTTGTTTAAGACCTGAAGATGTCAGTAATGACGAAAAGCTTAGCCGAACAATAAAAAATTATAGCAGTTAGCAAATTCATAAAAGAAATAGTAAGGATGGCAGCTAATTTAAACAATACGAAGAATATACAATATTTGATAAAAATTCTTCTCTTTCTCTTCTTTCCTTTATAATAGCCTTCTCTTACATTACTCTCTTTGATGTTTTGCTCCTCTACTCCTTCAAGTGATAGTTGTTTACCACTTATTCTGGATGGTTATAATTTTTTCTTGCTTTTTGGGGTATACAATATTTGATAAAAATTCTTCTCTTTCTCTTCTTTCCTTTATAATAGCCTTCTCTTACATTACTCTCTTTGATGTTTTGCTCCTCTACTCCTTCAAGTGATAGTTGTTTTAAATCACTTATTCTGGACTGTTATTTTTCTTATTTTTGGGGTATACAATATTTGATTAAAATTTTTCTTTTCTCTCTTCTTTCCATTATAATAGTAGCCTTCTCTCATATTACTCTTTTTGGTGTTTTGCTCCTCTGCTCCTTCAAGTGTTTGATTTTTGAACACTTATTCTGGATGGTTATATTTTTTCAATGAAGCTTGATTATAGACTCCCTTGGTTCTATTGGTATGGGGGTCCATAATTTCGTATGTGTTGTTTTGATTATCTTTTATGATTTTATAGGGTCCAGTATATAGTAGTAGGAACTTTTTTTCAATTCCTTCAATGGTACTGGGGAGTTCTCGATTTTTTAGCAATACTAGTTCTCCTATTTTATACTTGATTACTTTGGGTTGTTGTTTCTTATATTTTTCTCGCATCTTCTCTGCTCGTTCGACAGTCTTGTTATAGAATTTTACTTGATCAAATGTGTAATCGTCGCATGGGGGAAATTCTATCAATTCTGCAATTTCTCTAGGGGGTCTTCTCTCAAACATAGCTGTAAATGGGGTTGTATCTATTGCTTGGTGGTATGCCAGGTTAATAAAATCTTCTTCAGCTGGTAAATACTCTTCCCATTTTCTTTGTTGTTGGTGACAGTATGTTCTCAGGATTCTTCCTACTTCTCGGAGAACTCGTTCAGCGGGGTTGCTGCTAGGGTGGTATACTGAGGTTTTGAAGGTTTTCACTCCCTTATCCAGCAGTGTTTCCCTCCATCTTCTCCCTTTAAATTGGGTCCCATGGTCAGTGATTATTGACCCTGGCGCTCCTACTTCTGTCATGTATTTGTATATAATTATATCCAACAGGTTTTTTGTGGTGGCTCTGTTGATTGGATATAGCTTAGTAAATTTAGTGTAGTGGTCGAAGATAATGACAATGAATTTGTATTGTCGTCTTCCCCCACTTCTAGGTAATGGACCGCAAATGTCTACAAATACTTTTTCTAGTTTCTTAGATGATGTGATCGGTATCATTAAACCTTCCTTCCTATCGTTGTTACACTTTACCAACTGACATAGGTGGCAATGTCTAATGTAGCTACGTACTCTTCTGTTAATATCCTTGAAATATACATTTTCTTCTAACGTTTTGATTACCTTGATGGCTCCCATGTGCCCATATCTAATGTGGTAATCCATGGTGATCTCCTTCTCGATAGTTTTAGGTATTATTAATTTCCACTGGTTACATTGGTTCCTGTCTTTTATAAATAGAACGTCTTTGTATATACAGTAGTATGGGGTGATTCTATCGTCTTGTTCAATTAATCTCTTGCAAATGTTGCTCAATTTTTCGTCACTCTTTTGCTGTAGTTTGATTTTATTTATCATCTCGGCTAGTTCTGTTCTGTCTTTTATAATATTGCTACGACAGCACAGAACAATCTACGCGTTTATCGAATGTGCCAGAAAGAACTCGACGTAAGCGTGTGGTGTACGTGCTACTAGTTGCATTTTGCGAGAATTTTCTCGACTGTGCCGGCCTTCGCTCGGGCGCTCGGACTGTGTCAAGGCCGCACAATTACGTAGTTCTCGAGAGATAAGACGCAGTTTGGAAGCTTCTGGTGTGTGAGCGTAACTATAAATACATCGCGTCGCGGCCTTAGTCTTTCAGTTCAATGCGAGATTTTTGACTGTGCGGTTCGAGAGTATTAGTGCGATATATTTACAGAGCGGTTCGAGTTATTACGGTGTACGTTCAAGTAGTTATTAGTGAAGTGTTGCGTTTTATATTCGGACGGTATAATTGTAATACAGTTAATTTAATATTAGTGGACATTTTATTGCGTATGAACAATTTTCATTTGATTTGTTGTAGACACTGTGTTGTTAATTACGAACTGTTTTACTATAACAATTAAAGGTGTGATTAGTGACTTAATTGGTGTCTTGTACTTATTTTGTTTCCACTGTACCTACGACGATCGTGTAGACCGTCGTAACAGTGGTGTCAGAAGTGGGATAGAACGGTTAACAGTGGAAACAGTGGATACTTTGTACAAGACGAGTGTAATTCGTAATTAATCGATAAACAATGGATGCCAGTCAGATGGTGGAAAATTTACAGGCGCTGCTGTTGCAGACAGAAAAACGACAGGACGAGAAACGCAGACAGGAGGCGGAAGAAACAGAAAGACGACAAAAAGAAGAACGAAGACAAGAAAGAGAAGAAGCAGAAAAACGACAGGATGAAAAACGCAGGCAGGAAAGAGAAGAGACAGAGGAACGGCGACGGCAGGAAACGGAAGATATCAAAGCATTAATACAGGAGCAGAAACAGATTCAAGAACACAGTACAGCAGAATTGGGTCTCCTACGAGGTGAGCTTAATAAACAAGTTACTAAAATATCTGAGGTAGAAAAATCTGTCTTGACTGTGGAAGATGTTATGTCAACAAAAATATCTGCAGTAGAAAACTCAATGGCAAACATAAGAGAACAAATTAAAATTGAAGTTGAACAGTGCATGAAGATTCAACCAAAACAAATTTCTGAACAGACTGTACCAGTGATCAAGACGGAAAATAAGTTAACAGAGAAAGTCACTTTGCCTGCAGTAAGGACAGTTCATGCCAAAGCTCCAACCTTTGACGGAAGCACTCACTGGGCAACGTACCTCCGCCAATTTGAAGCTGCTGCATGCGCAAATAATTGGACAGAAAAAGACAAGGCTGTTTCACTTGTTCTTGCATTAAAAGGACCCGCGGCAGAACTACTACAGAAAGTGCCACCTGACAGCCAGAACACCTATGCCGAGTTGATAAAAGCTCTGGAATTACGGTATGGTGATAAACATTTGCGAGATGTGTACTGCACCCAGTTGAGAGCAAGGCGACAGCATTCCGGGGAAAGTCTTCAAGAGTTTGAAGCAAGTATCGACAGACTAATTAGACTGGCCTATCCTGAAGCGCCAGAAGATTTTCGAACTCGTTTTGCGATGCAGACATACTGCCGGTGTCCGAGTTAACGAACTACAGCAAGTGTTACGAATGGCAAGACACCAGAACAGTGCGGACGCCCTGGTACATGCTTTGCAATTTGAGGCCGTCAAATCAGCATCTGGTTGGACAAGTCATAAAGTGCGCGAGCTAAAAGATCGCGACGGCACAGACGATGAGGAAGAAGAACAAGGAACAGAGACTCGACGATCGGCGCCACAGAATAAAATAAGAAAGGATGGAAGACCGAAGTGTTATCGATGTGGGAAACCTGGACATCTACAACGAGATTGTCGGGTTAGAATTCAGCAGCAGGGAAACGAGCAATAGTCGGTGCAACGGGGCGTGTGCTGACTAACTGGAGGAACGAAGCCCCTAGAGAATACGCAATTTCTACGCTTCAGAAAAACACCGGGAGCTTGGTAGTTACCGGATTTGTTCAAGAAAGGCCAACCTCGATTACAGTTGACACAGGCGCAACAGTTTCTATTGTGCGCCCCGACGTGGTGAAAGATCTCAAGCCAATCTGGTGCTCTTGCAGCTTGCGAACAGCTACTGGACGGCCTGTAAAAGTGTATGGAAAAGAGGAGATGTCTCGGTTAGTACAGGACATGTTGACAGAGAGAGTAATTGAACCTTCGTCAAGTGCTTGGTCTTCCCCTGTAGTGCTGGTAGCGAAGAAGGATGGTGGATTGCGTTTCTGCGTAGACTACCGGAGGTTAAATGACGTTACAAAGAAAGACTGCTATCCATTACCTCGCGTTGACGATACACTCGACACGTTGTCCGGAGCACAGTGGTTTTCCACATTGGACCTGAAGAGTGGATATTGGCAAGTGGGTCTTCATCAAGAAGACAAGGAAAAGACCGCTTTCTCGACCCCAAGTGGCTTATTCCAATTTAACGTCATGCCATTTGGACTCTGTAATGCACCGGCAACATTTGAGAGATTGATGGACCTGATACTCCGAGGCCTGACGTGGAAAACTTGCCTTGTTTACTTAGACGATGTCATAGTGATCGGGAAGACTTTCGAAGATCATTTGGAAAACCTTAAGGAAGTTCTAACTAGAATTCACGGTGCACAACTGAAGCTGAGCCCGAAGAAGTGTTCTCTATTCCAGAAGGAAGTACAGTATTTGGGCCATCTGGTTTCGGCAGCGGGCGTTAGCATGGATCCTAATAAAGTAGACACCGTAAGAGACTGGCCAGTTCCGAAGAATAAACACGAAGTTCGGAGTTTCCTGGGGTTATGCTCATATTACCGACGTTTTGTGAAAGGCTTCGCTACTATTGCTAAACCACTACATGAGCTAACGGAAAATAAACGAAACTTCCAATGGTCGAGAGAGTGTGAACAAGCATTTAGAACGTTGAAGATTGCATTATGTTCGCAGCCAATTCTCGCTTTTCCAGCTTCCGAAGGGAAGTACATCGTAGACACAGACGCAAGCAATACTGGTCTAGGAGCAGTTTTGTCTCAAGTGCAGAACGGTGAAGAACGAGTAATAGCGTATTACAGCAAGACGCTTTCTAAACCAGAGAGAAATTATTGTGTTACAAGAAGAGAGTTGTTGGCAATTGTCAGAGCTTTGGAGCACTTCCATAAATACCTCTATGGGAGAGAGTTTTCACTACGTACCGACCATGCTGCACTTGCATGGCTCTTGAGATTTAAAAATCCGGAAGGACAGTTGGCAAGGTGGCTCGAACGTCTGCAAGAGTACAACTTCAAGGTACAACATCGGCGGGGGCGCCTGCACGGTAATGCAGATGGCTTATCACGAAGACCATGCCCGGAAGACTGCCGACATTGCCACAGAAAGGAAGAACAAAACTCAAGCGAACATGTTCAAGCCATCACTGTAGATTTCCTGGCTGAAGGCTGGACAACACAAGACTGTCGACAAGAACAGATGACTGATGAAGACATTGGACCGATCTTGACAGCAAAAGAGGAAGGTCGCCGCCCGGATTGGCAAGATATCTGCCATGGTTCCGAAGTGCTGAAGGGCTACTGGGCACAATAGGAATCTCTCACCTTAGAAAACGGATTGCTGAAAAGGGCTTGGGAAAGTGCAGATGGACGAGACGTGGTCATGCAGTTGATAGTTCCCCGAAGTAAAGTGCAGTCTGTTTTGAAGGAGATGCATGATGGAACATCTGGAGGCCATCTTGGCGTTAACAAAACCCTTGACAAAATACGGAAGCGATTCTATTGGCTTCATCTTCGCCACGACGTAGAGGAATGGGTTCGGACGTGTGAAATATGTGCTGCAAGCAAGGGCCCACAAACCAGAAGCAGGGGAAAAATGAGACAGTATGACGTTGGACAACCTTTCGAGAGAATTGCCATAGACATTGCTGGACCATTCCCAGTTACTGACGATGGAAACCGGTACATCATGGTTGTAGGTGACTACTTTACTAAGTGGGTGGAAGCCTACGCAATTCCAAATCAGGAGGTTACCACTGTGGCAAAGCAGTTAGTTCACAACTTCTGTTGCCGTTATGGAGCCCCTATGGAAATCCATACGGATCAAGGGAGAAATTTCGAATCAGGAGTGTTTAAAGAATTATGCCGTCTACTTGGAATTCGAAAGACCAGGACAACGCCTCTGCATCCTCAGTCGGACAGGATGGTTGAGAGATTCAACAGGACACTTGAGCAGCATCTTTCGAAAGTTGTTGACGAGAACCAAACAGACTGGGACCAACGTATACCACTATTCCTTATGGCGTATAGGTCATCAGTACATGACACAACCGGCATGACTCCAGCAAAATTGGTGTTTGGGCGGGAGATTCGTCTTCCTGGGGACTTGATGTTTGGATCACCTGAGACTCAGTCCCAAGAGCCAAAGAACTATTCCTCGCAATTAGAAAACCAACTGCGAGAAATGAATCGTTTGGTAAGAGCACGGCTGAAGATTGCCAGTGATAAAATGAAAACTCGGTATGACATTCGCAGCAATAGTGTGGGTTTCCAAGAAGGAGATCAGGTCTGATTGTTCAATCCAAAGCGCCGTCGTGGTCGCTCACCTAAGCTTCAGTCTAACTGGGAAGGACCCTACACTGTGAAAAAAAGGATTAACGATGTTGTTTATCGGAATCAACAGGAAGGACAGCGAAAGTTCAAGGTCGTCCACCTAGATCGCGTGGCTAAATACAAACTTAGAGACGCTTTGCCAGTTCGGGACGAACAGGCTTAAGGAGGGGGAGGTGCTACGACAGCACAGAACAATCTACGCGTTTATCGAATGTGCCAGAAAGAACTCGACGTAAGCGTGTGGTGTACGTGCTACTAGATGCATTTTGCGAGAATTTTCTCGACTGTGCCGGCCTTCGCTCGGGCGCTCGGACTGTGTCAAGGCCGTACAATTACGTAGTTCGCGAGAGATAAGACGCAGTTTGGAAGCTTCTGGTGTGTGAGCGTAACTATAAATACATCGCGTCGCGGCCTTAGTTTTTCAGTTCAATGCGCGATTTTTGACTGTGCGGTTCGAGAGTATTAGTGCGATATATTTACAGAGCGGTTCGAGTTATTACGGTGTACATTCAAGTAGTTATTAGTGAAGTGTTGCGTTTTATATTCGGACGGTATAATTGTAATACAGTTGAGTTTTAATATTAGTGGACATTTTATTGCGTATGAACAATTTTCATTTGATTTGTTGTAGACACTGTGTTGTTAATTACGAACTGTTTTACTATAACAATTAAAGGTGTGATTAGTGACTTAATTGGTGTCTTGTACTTATTTTGTTTCCACTGTACCTACGACGATCGTGTAGACCGTCGTAACAATATGGTATACTTTTGCTACCGTCTCCCTTTCTCCCTCGAAAGTTTGGTTCTGTATGTTGACTCTCGATAGCACATCTGCTGCTACGTTGTACTTCACAGGTACGTACTCCCAGTTAATATTGTATTCCTGCAACGCTAGTGTCCATCTCGTAAGTCTCCCATGACTCAATTTGCAGTTCTTCAGAAAGGATATCGATTTGTGATCTGTCCTGACCATTAACGAGTAACCCAAAATGTAAGTTCGGAATTTGTTACACGCAAATACAATGCTGAGTAATTCCTTCTCTGTAGTATGGTAGTTACGCTCACTTTTATTCAGTACTCGGCTTGCGAAACTAACCACAAGGTGATTTCCTTGGTCGTCTTCTTGATATAGGACGTATCCTAGACTTACGTCGCTGGCGTCACAATTCATATAAAATGCTTTTTTAAAGTCTGGGTGGTGTAACATTATTGACTCCAAAAACTTTTCCTTTATTAGTTAGAAAGTGGTATCCTGGTCTGCTCCCCACTTCCACTTGTCTTTAGAGGATAGCTGTTGTGAAAATTTGGCTGTTAATTTTGAGTAGTTGTTTTGGAATTTTCTGTAATAGTTGCAGATACCTAAAAATGATTGTAACTGCTTTTTGTTCTTGGGTGTTGGGAATGATTGTATTGCTTCTATTTTTTCATGTGATGGGGTGATGCCATTTTCGGATAAGTTGAACCCCAGGAATTGTACTTAATCGGCGATGAACTTTGATGTCTCTAGTTTCAGCGTCACATTATTTTCTGCTAGTTTCGCTAGTACTTTTTCAATTCTGTTACAGTGATCTTCCCAGTTATCAGATGTAATTAACAAATCGTCAACATATACCGTAGTGAATTGTAGGGCCTCTTGTCCTAGAACCTGGTCCATACACTTTACGAATACGGCCACTGAATTTACTAGACCGAAGTGCAGCCTCTTAAACTGGTAGTTGCGCCCTTGGAATATAAATGCCATATATTTTCGGCTATCGGGGTGCAACTCCACTTGCCAATACCCGCATACGGTGTCCCAGGTACCGATAAAACGGGTACCGTAAAATTTCTTCAATAGCTCTTCGATCTCACCTGGTGATGTTCGATCGTTGATTATAATTTTGTTGATTTCTCTGGCATCCAAACATATTCTCACTTGGCCGTTTTTCTTTGGCTCTGCCACTACAGGATTTGTATAGAGTGAATGACTATACTCGATAATATCTTCATTAATGAGTCGGTTTATTTCAGTTCGGACCGCTTCCTTTTGAGAATAGGCAATGGGGTAGGATTTCTTTTTAAAATCGGCTGCTTCCTTGAATCTAATCCCACATTGGAAGTCCTTTACTTTTCCGGGAGTATTGGAAAATACGTGCCTATATCGTTCATAAATCGCAATCAATTTTTCTATTTGTTTATCGGTTATTCTTCTATCGCTTTTGGCTGTTTGGAACCTCCGGATTTCTTCTAAATTCTCCTCCCATAAGTCCATCACTTTCATGGTCACAATTTATTTCTTCTCTGGGTATTGCATTCCTATAATTATTATTCTCTTTAATATAACAAATGATCCGGTCGTGAGGGGCTTCTTCGCTTCCAATTAACTCCGCCGTCCATTGCACTCCATTTGAGTTCAGAGATACTTTTGCTCTGCTCATATCTATTATAGCTGCGTACTTTCTTAATACGTCACAGCCTATCAACAAACTAAATGGTGACCCACTGGCTACTAAAAATATTATAGGAAGTGTTTTCCCTTGACTAGTGACTTCTAGTTGGACCTGCTTTCTTATGGTTTTATTTTGTCGTCCGTTCGCTCCGATCAAAAAGTGATATTATTTATCGGTAAGGTCGATATTGTCTCCTTACTCCTACTTTGTATTTTGTTCAATTCTAATTGATTGATTAGTGATACATTGGCTCCTGTATCGATCATGATTTTTGTAAACACGCCATTCACTTCGGCAGAAATATAAGCGATCTCGCTGTTGTTATTATTATTTTCGGTGACTTCTTCTTCCATCAGATCTCCTCTGATGTCCTTCAGGTAGTGATTGCGTATAATAGTAAATGTTTTCTGATGTTTCGTCCGTTGTCGTAGTTCGTCGTACCCAATAGATCGGATCAGTGAGGGTTTTAATTCAGTTTTCACTGCCGCTGTCCGTTTAAAGAGATAGCGCTCTCTTCTCCGCTCCTTTCAGTAGTGCTGGGGGTTCGATTCTCCCTTTCTTCAGGTCTATTTGCATTGTTGTACTGATGTCCACTATTATTGTTTCTGTGTATATCTTCGCTACTGCGGCTCCTTCGTGTGTCGTACCCAGATTCTCTACTCCTTACGTCCTGGCTGTACTGATTATTATCTTCATTAAAACTTCGACGTCCCTGATAGAAGTATCTCCCTCCATTTCTGTCGTCAGCACGAACATAATTCGCTCTCCTAAAATTGTTTTGGTTTTGGTTGTTTCCGTTGTTCGGTCGGTACTGGCGATTATTATTATTTGGTCGATAGGGGGTGTTACCATTTGTGGGCCGATACTGATTTCCGCCGTTATAATTAGGACGGTGGTTGTTGTTAGGAGGGTTCTGATTATAATTATTATTATAATTCGTTCTGCAATTCGCGTTGTTCCTATCTGGCGGATAATTATTCCCGTTACTACTTGGTCTCGGATTCGGGTCGGCATTATCTCGGTTCGTGTTATTATAATTTCCCCGTTAATTATTCCGGTATCCGGCCTGACCGTTTCTGTCAAAATATGGATCCTGTCTCTGTCGACCCCTCCGATAATAATTCTCCTGTTCATAATTTTCTAATAACGCGGACATGGTTTGGATGGTTCGTATCTGTCCGTTCAGTCTCGCTCTAGCCACGCCCTCTTCGAAATGGTGTGCCAATTTAGTAACAAGGCATTCTTCAGGTATTTTCGGTTCGAGAATTCTGGCCATACACACTTTGCCCAGGAAATACGCTGTGAGTGTTGCTCCCCTACTACGGTCGTACTTTCCGTTACAGATGTCGTCACGTACTATATTCTGTGTCGCTTCGGACCAGTATTTCGTTTTAAACAGTGTCTTGAAATCTGCATAATTTTGTACCTTATGTCGAGTAGCCGTCCACCAATTATCGTGCACGTCTTTAAAATATTCGTCTAACATGCTTCTTATAGTTGACCATCTAGTTTCACGGGTACGGGCGATGTTTTCTTCCACTCTTTCTATGAATTCCATGGGATTTTTTCTATAATTTTTGAAATTTATTAGTTCACGGTTCTCCACGTTCGTTACTCCGGTCACTTGTATTGGTTGACTTCGGGATAAATTAATTTCTTCTCTAAAATTATTGAGTTCTCGGCGTTGCACTTCAGCCATTTTCTCTTTGTCGGTGTGTACTTGTTCCCGAACATCGTTCACTGTGGCGTTGATCTCCTCACACCTCGTTCTTAAGTCTTCTTTTTTCTTGGTAATTAATTCGAATTTATTTAAGTGAGATTCTTCAACGTTTTTAATTCGGGTTTGAAGTGTTTCTTTCGTTCTCTGTATTTCTTGTTGGTTTTCTTCACACCTTTCGCTAATTTCGGAAACTTCTCGTCTGACTTCGGTTATTTCCTCTTCTATCTTCGTATTTAATTTTTCATGACTGTCTTCGATTCTTTGACTGATAATTTCAATCTTCTTGTTACTATCTTCGATGCTGTCATGTATCTTCTTACTCAATTCTTGGGTATCTTCCTTCAATGAAGCTATGATTTTATTTGTCTCTTCCGCTTTCTTGTTCAATTCCCCTTTGAAATCTTCCTTCAATGATTCAATATTTTTTGTTAATAATTCATTATTTTTCTGGCTGCCATCCATTTTCATGTTCAACCATTCCATACTGTTGGTTAGTGATTCGTTATTTTTATTTAATTTCTCATTAAAATCTTCCTTCAGTGATTCAATATTTTTATTTAATGATTCGTTATTTCTATTGTTCGATTCCATATTTTTTCTATTTTCTTCCATCATATTTTTCAGCATCTCCATGATATTAATGTCCCCCGTTATCGTGGATCTCTCAGTTTGTTCCTCTGGTTGTACAGGTCGGCTGGGTTCTGTAGGAGGTAATATTTCCTCTACATCTCCGACTGGCGTCGCCTCCTTATCATCCATGTTGATTTCTTTGTCCACTTCCTCCGCACGTTTCTTAGAGGTTGCTCTCCGTTTCATTTTTGGTTCTGTGTATTGCAGCTGCCTCGAAAATTAGGTTGATGATTATTTTTATTAATTAGGTTGAATATTTTTTCACCTAATTTCGCTCGAACGTTGTGCGCCAATTTGTAATAAGACGAAATCCGTCTCTTATTTTAACTATTATAATTATTAGTCTCAGGGTTTTTTATTTAATATTGGGGTCTTATAATTTATTTATTATTATTATTTAAAGCTCGTATTTTATTATTAAGATGTTGTTTAGTGATTTATTCCACCCAATTCAACCTATTGTTGAATCCGGTAGTGAATAAATCGGTTACTTACACTTTTTATCGCTGTTTTAATTGTCAGTTTATTTGGTTTATAAAATATTTTTTATTCACTTCTTAGAATTGATTCACTTGAAGTTCCGTTGGCTCTCCGTTGATCAGCGGTGGTGAGATGATCAGTAATGTCCTGCCTATACACTAACATAAACATACACAAACATGATATTTACGATAATTTATACTGTGTAATAATATATATAGGTCGGTGCGGTTGGAAAAAATCATTCTATTGAATGATTCGCTCTGGGAGTCTGGTACCAACCGTCTCGTTTTTCTCACTAAGCTGTATTTACTGATTACAATAAAAGCCAACTCTTTCAAAGGTTCAAATGACAATAATGGTTTATTCAATTCTAGAACAATAAAATTTAGTACAATAATATAATTTACTTTTCTTTTGGGTTAACAGTTAAATTCGAACATGGACTCTAAACATTTAAAAATCTCAGGTTGGTATTACTGCTTTTGGCTAGTCGAGTAATTGTGTTGATAAACAAATAGGTTATGAAGTGTTATTAAACTTGTAATGTTATTAATAATTGTAGTAGTAGTAGGTTCTTTGAGTCTGCAAAATACACATATTTAATAAAATTGCTACGGTTAAAACAAGTAGATAAAATATAAATTCATGGATTATTAATTTGAAAAAAATATAAGATATGAACCACTGTTCATGGTTAAACATTGACATTAAGATAGGTTTGTGCAACCTTGTTTGTTTAAAAGTTATTAATTATTTGTTAACAAGTGATAATAATTATTAGAATTCAGTGGCATGGATCATAATCATCTCCTAGACTGGATGTACCTATCTCAGGTATTTGTAATTCATTGGATATATTTATGTCACCCTCTGGTGTAACTCTTACTTAACTATTGAAACAAAATATTGAACACTCTTATCTTACTAATGGTTAGGGCACATACTCCCTTCATTGGTTATACAATGTCTTTACTTATACTAAACTTTCGAATTATACAAATAGCTAAAATTGTCGTTAGTTAAAGCGTTCGATTTTGACATTGTTTATCTGTATTACAGAGTTCCCTTCCTTTAGGAATTGGGTATTTAATTGATTAACTGATGTTAATTCAAGTCGCTATTAGCGTTCTGTTATATCTATATTACTATACAATCATAATATAATAGTTGTGGGTATTTGATACTTGCGTAACTGGTCGTTCGTAGGTTTTACACTTTTTTCTTAAAATTTTTAATTAATAAAATCCTTTAATTAATTAAATAAACTTTCATAACTTCACTACACTCACTCCTATGCGCATGTACTCCGAATTATTTTCACTTAAAAATATACTGCACTATTTCTTCAGTAGACATAACCTCCACTCATGGTTTGAGGTTAACGTATGTTTACATCTGGTCGCTGTCAAACGCACGTTTTTTCTGGCGAAACGGCGTGCATGTAGTTCGCTTCGTTGCTGGTAAGAGACTGTTTTTGCTTCCTCTGTCGGAATGATGCATCTCGTATTTTTTATAGGATCTGATTGGTCAATATATTTTAATTCGTCAATTTTCGGCGGACTTCGTCAAAACAGACGCTTACAAACGCGTCACTTTTTGGGATCGAGATTAAGAATTTTTGGTCGACATACCCACGCGGAAGGGTTCAGCATTATACAATTATTTTTATAAGTCCAATATCTTACTTATAACTGCACTGATGTCATTTTAATTACCCTCATTGTTTCTAACTTTTTATGACGATTAATTTGAATCCCCTCATCATATATTTCGGATTCGGGGTTGCTGAATTCGCACTTGGTATATACACTTAGTGTCCATTAAGCTATTATTTATTATTAATACATTGTTTTTATTCCATTTTCGATGGTAATAACGTATTCTTAATTTACTGTACAATTTTCCCTTAAAACTATGCCTTAATATTACTACTATGTCCGTTTTCATAGATTCAAACCTAGGTCTATGACTATACTATACATATTTGTTTTTCTTATATTTTAATAATAATAACATTTAACTAATTTCTAACATGACCTATTTACACATTGATGGGTTAGTCACTATTGACAGTGTTCTTTTTCCCTACATTATTAGTTTATTGCCTTAACTATTGTTTGTTAAGTAGGCTTGTCATACTTCATGGAGTTACCTTACTGTATGCTTGGTACTCTACACATATTATTCTGATTGTTATTCAAATGATAATTAAAATGGTCCTCAATGATATTGTTATCAAGGTGCTGCAGTTCATTCTGCATTTGAATTTGTTATCACCTTGGTTTAGTAGTTATCAACATTGCTTGCAGCTAGTTGTTACTATAGTTTTGTTGTTATTATTGTTATTTTGATTATTTAGATAGTTATCTTGGTTGAATTTATTCATCTGAACAGTATTCTGTCCTACTTCAAGTTGTTAGATGAGTTACTACCTTTGTATAATAAGTTTATAACATAATTTGGTTGCATCGTGCATCTTTGTTATTACAAAGCCTATAGTTGTATTGGATTACATTAATATAGCTTTTATATTTAGTTATTATACTATCTATTGTGTACAAAACGTTCCTTATATTATCTAGTTACTTCCTAGCTCAATACATTCTGGTTTGTTATTATTTTGGCTTTGTTTTTCTAATTTTATTGAAAACTGGTTGCCCAGATTAGGTTATGTTGCATGTTTGGTAAGCAGTAATGTGTTGCTGCTGGCTGTGTATTTCTGCATTAATCTGGTTGATTGGCTTTCATTCAATGTTTGTACATTGGTTATTGGTTATTATTATTGTACCTTTGGTTTACTCTTTTATTGTCTTAATTATTGTTAATTAGTGGGTTTTTACTAACATCAATCCCACTGTACAATTGGTCATTTATATTTTGGAACCTAGTCTTCTTTTTTTATATCTACACATCATTTAGCTAAAATAAACTTATCCTATTCTTACTCAGTTTCTTGGTGACTCTTTAATTACAATATTTAGTCCTTATTGATTACAGTTTATTCTACATGGACAAGGAATGTATTCATCAAATGAGTTGTGGTCAGTGTTGACTTTACTATATAGCTTAGGGATTTATATCATGATAATTAATTAACATTTTTCTTTCTTCTTAGTACAATTATTCCTTTATAAGTTTATGTTAGTTTGTTATCTTCCAATGTCTTTCCCTTTTTTCTTGTGTCTGGTCTGCATATCTTCCTTCTTCTTTCTTCACTGATCTCATTCTCACTCTTATTTAATTTTACACGATGTTGTTTTCACTTGTCTCCTTCGCGTTGGTTCACTTTCTTCTTTCTTGAGGTCGTTATTGTTGTGTTCTTCTCCCTGACTCTTCATTCTCCTTTTGTTGGGTTTTCATTGTGTTCTTCTCACTGATTCTTCTTCTTTTGTTTCCTTGTTCTTCTCACTGATCTACTGGGTAAGGTATGTCAGTCGTCTCGTCTTTATTCTTCTTTTCTTTTTATTGGTATACATTTACTAGTGATTTCTTTTTCATGATACTTCACTTATTTTAACATATGGTACTTTCTCCTTCTGTATCCATATTGGTATTCTTGACCTTTTATGTATTCTTAACAGTAGTGGCTTTCAAATTAATTTTCGGTACGTTGGTGGATGTGGTGTTATATGTACCGTTACAATATACTTATTAATGGTGCTTAAATCTAATTCATATGTACAACACTGCCCTAGTTTTTTGACATTGCAGTGGCGCTTTTGTTATTCTGGATACCGCTAGTCGAAGGGATCGGCTCTGGTTCATTTTTAAATTGTTTGGCCGTCTATTGTAGTGTTGTGTAGTCGGTCGGTTTTCACTTTCGTGCGCCCGTCCTTGCTCGACCCTTCTCCCACTCTCCTCTTCCTCTCTTACCCATTGCTTATGCTCGCGCCGACTGTCATAATGTGTCCGGGTCATTGTCCTTGCTTCACTTCTCAAATTCATGAACTCTGATAATACTTGCTCGAACTCATTAATAGTCGTAACCCCACGAGTAATGATGGCGATCTGTACCCCCTGAGAATAGTGTTTTGCAAATTTTCTGATCAGGTGTTGATCCGGTATCGGTGGAATTAGCTGCCTGTTCTCCAACAATTTCCGTTCTAAGTACTGTATCATGCTCATACCACTCTCCATCTGATAACGTCCAAACTCGAGCTCGTTTCTTACTTTTTCTTGAATCACATCATTCCAATGATGTTCGTGAAGGCTTCCTTAAATTCTGCGAAGTTGGTCACGCTATTTTTTATCAACCTCCACCACCCCGCGGCCTCTCCTTCTAGGTGCCTTCCAATCCATGCGACGTTGCCGTTATCTTGGTAATGTTCCATATAGATATCTTCCATCTCCTTCATAAACTCCATCGGGAAGTCTCCAGTCCCGTTGTACTTGATATCATTGACTTGTTTCGTGAGTAATGTTACGGTTGCACGACTGGTTGCTAATTGAGGCTAATTTATTCCTAACTTCTCGTTGTATCTGTCGTATTTGCAGGTCAGTTTCTTCCGACTTACGGTCAATTACATTTATATTTTCGTTCACTTTCTTCATGTCTTCCAGCTTTTCGGCTCGTAACTCTTTGATTGCTGCCGTATTGTCGTCGCATCTTTTGTTGTTTACATTGGTTTTTTCGCTCATGATTTGAATGTTGTTGCTGTGCCGTTCGTCCAACTCTATGATCTGCTGTTTAGTATCAATACTAAGCTCAGTAATCTTATCGGTGTTGTCTTGGATTTTGTTGTTAGTCTCTACTTGGCAGTATTGGAACAGTTTTTTGTTGTTTGTCCTCTCTTGTTCCATTTGTATGGCGACTTCGTTTCTTATTTCTATGTGTTGTTTATGGATTTGTTTTTTATTTGTTGTAACGCTTGTTCTAATTTTAATTCATGGTGTTCTAACCGTTCGTTTGTTCTTTTCGCATGTTCAGCAATTTGTTGTGCTATCTGTGCTTTTGTTTGTGCCAGCTGTTCTGATTGTCTTTGTATTTGTTCTGTTTGATGTGACAGTTGTTTTTCTGTTTTTCTCGACTGTTGTGATAATTCTTGTATTTGTTGTGTTTGCTGTGAGAGTTGTTCTTTTATATTTCTCGATTCTTCTTGTATTTGTTGTGAGAGCTGTTCTTTTGTTTGTTCTGATTGCTTTTGTATCTGTTCTTCTATTTTTTCGATCGTTCCTCCATTCGTCGTTGTGTTGTGACAACTGTTGTTCTAGTAATCGTTGTAGTATTGTGTATATATCAGTGTATTTGTCTTTCTCTAGTGTTGTTTGACATACCGGTCTTTCTCGAATTTCTGCTACTATTGTTGATGTAAATTGTTGTGTCTCTGCGTTTTCATCGTTGTGTCTGTTTTGTCCCCACGTCCCTGACGCTTGATTCTCTTCTGAAATGTCTGCGAGCGTGTCTGGATCGCCTAACTGATTATTTATTTCAAATTCCATCTCGTTGCTTTGGGTATCTGTATTTGTGCTCATGTTGCTGTCCAGGTTGTGAATGTTGTTTTGTGTGTCTTTGTCTCTCCTACTCCTACTTCGAGTGATCATATACTATGTTTGATACTATTTCTATTCTTAACTTCTACTTAGTCTTAATCTATAATTTGTTTAATAATGACTCAATTGTCCCACGTTCCGGGCGATAGAATGTAATACACTACTTGATAGGGCTTTACGAAAGAGTTAAATTGATGATTTGCATATTATGTTGGCCTATGAGCATGTTAGAAGTAAGGTTTACAAACTATTTTAATCATTGATAATATTAATATTTCTACTCAATAGACTATAAACACTTACTCCAGTGTACCGACTCTTTATTGTACCTCAGGGCGCCAGTAATAATAAACACAAATTAAAATATATGAATCAAGTTTTAATGATTCGTTTGCATTTATATACTACAAATTTCTTTAACATGACTTGAATAGTTTTGTCTTACAATTTGATTATTATTTCGTGGCAATGAGTTCTTTTTAGACAAATTGAGTCACTATATTTGATTACAAATATATATATATATTACATTTAATATTTATAAATAAATTTACTTCAAGATATACCTTTTTTTCCTTATTAGGAACATGTTTCGGGTACTATCTTGTACCCATCCTCAGCCTTCCGGTTTTTTGTCTGGTGAAGTACATATGTGTTGTTGGTTGACTATTATTATTGTGGCTTCCTGCTGGCTTCTGGTATTTCAAATTGGTTTTATTGTGTGTGATTGTGGTGTATGTGTTAGTTTTTTGTGTATTTTCAATGTTGAGTGCTTTGAATATTGTGTCATGTTTTGTATTGATTTGTATTTGTTCAGGTATCTGATTTGTACAAGATAGTACCCGAAACATGTTCCTAATAAGGAAAAAAGGTATATCTTGAAGTAAATTTGTTTATAAATATTAAATGTATTATATACATCAAGAAACGGACTGTAGCAGAAAGTGATTGAATATATATATATATATATATATATATATATATATTGTAACGTTAAATGACGTTCGTCTAATTTAAATTTGTTTTCACAAGTGTTGTATGTGTTAGTGTTAGTGCGTTCGTCTCGCACTGGGGTCGTTACATCAATGGTTGCCGCTAACGAAGTCCGTAGCGTTGTCACAATTATCAGTACAACCGAGTGGAAACATTACATGTAATTACATAGGGGTTTGTTAATCCCGGGTGGCGCCAAATTGTTTGTTGAAAACAATTAAATTTATGAGATAATGTGTTAAAAAGGTGTTTTCAGCGATGATGGCCGGGGCATTCGAATCGGTTCCCGCCTTTGTACAGCTTGCTGTATCGAACAGGTAGCGAAAGCGCTAGTCGTCTCTTCTGTAAGTTCGCTAACACACACATATATAATACAATTCCCTATGAAATAAAAACAATGGTTACACTCTGTACTGTTTCTTTAATGGCTGTTTGGTAATTATGCAATTTGACAATAATATTATTATTTGGTATTTAATAAATTTGCTCCGACATTAAACATGAAACGCTTTCTCTCAGTTTGACGAATCGATATTGAAACGAGCTATTTGATGCAGTAATGGCTGCTGTTCATATTTTACACGTATACTCGTTCAAAATCTGGAGTCCTTTTGATTACAATGAAAATATTAAATATGATTACAATAAAAAAGTACACTACCGTACATTATTCGTACTTAAATAATATAAAGTGTGGCTACAATACATACACATTTCTTTGCGTTCAGCATAGTTTGATTTCGTAAAATTTGCGATTGTTCAATTTTTACGTTACATTGTCCCCCCATAGAATTAGCCTTACAATTTTATCAAAATTGGAAACTAGTTCTATTGAAGCGTCCCTAAAGCTCTTATAATTACAAGTTCCTTGCTTATATGTATTCTAATAAACTGATATAATTACAAGTTCATTCCTTATATTTAAAATTGACAATATATTCAAGTTAATTACTTGCTTTATATTACTTAATCTAAATTGGTGAGTACACTAGTACAATATTACTCGGTTACTACCTGCTACTACACACAAGGGTCGATAGCCTGTTATGGTTTGTTTACTAACATACACTTCCCGTCCTCTCTACCTAACTTGCCAAACTACTCCCAAATGGGGCTGGTCTCCTTTCCTTCTCAATAACAACTGTTTACATAAAGCAATCTCCCTTTTAACATTTTTGTTACCATTTTCATTTACTTATTTAGGGTATTATTTTTTTTATACTCATATTCAATACATTATTACTCCTTTTCTTATTTTTCTAAACATTTGTGACTTCTTACATGACTAAACTTCATTATGCTTTGATTACATGGAACACCCTTACATTTAGTTTGATAACTTACGATTACTACATCAATATTCGGTTGTGTGTTATTACACTTTGTTTCTTAATTTTTCATGTGATGTTCCTGTATGTGTGTGTGAATTTTGGGTTTCTTTCTCATAATAAGGCTTTAGTTGTCGTACATTGAAGTTCCCGCGGATATGTCCTGGTCTTTGTGGATCTGTAACCCCTCTTTATTTTTTAATACTTTATAAATTAGTTTTTTTTTTTTTTTTTTTTAAAGAGGGGCCACTAGATATTGAAAACTAGGCAGAAGGCCTAGAGAAGCAAAAAATGCGCTGGGTCCAGTGAGACGGGACTTGCAATTAAACTCTCTGGTATAACCAACAATAACAGCATTTATTGAGTGAATTAACATATATCACAATTCCAAGACCCCGTAATCCCCATGATGTTCAAAAGCACATAGTTGTGTATACAAATATATCCCCTTATAGCCGAGTGGAGATCCGGAAGGGGAACCGAATCCACTTCAATGTTTGCATTTAATTTTCTGTAATCAATCACCATGCGGTGCTTACCCCCAGACTTGGGTACCAGAAACGCTGGACTAGCATAACTTGAATTGGAAGGTTCAATGACCCCTTGCTCTAACAGCTCTTGAACCTTCTCCCTTAGAACGGCCATTTTCGGAGGGGCGAATTTATAAGGGTGTGACCTCACTATTTTGGAGTCAGTAAGACGAATTTTGTACTCCAACAAATGTGTGAGTCCCAAGGTAGGAGTTAACACCGAGGGAAATTCCTCATACAGTTAGTCTGAGGCCTTCTGCTGGGACGGAGTGAGATTGTCTCGTGCAGAATCGGGACAAGCCACCTCTTAGATACCTCCCTTGGCACCCTGGTATCCAAGGAACGGAATAACGACTCCCCGATTAAACTTAAAATTACATTGGTGCCCATGGATGTCCAACACGAGACCACTTTTAGCGATGAAGTCTGCACCAACGATACAATCAACTCCCAGAGCCGGAGAAACCAGAAAAGGCCACACCCAAGAAAACCGTCGATTTTGAACTTAAAGGAAATCACCCGGGAGATGGGCAGGATTTCCCGTGACGCAGTCCAGCATACTACGGACGACCGATCCGACCTCTTTATTAAGCCCTGCTTCTCAAGGTCCGCACACACTCGAGATGAGATAATAGATCGGGCTGAACCCGGAGTCAACTAACGCTCTAAGCTGACCCCCTTTTACCTTGAGCGACAGGAAAGGGCATATAGAAGCCTGTTGCGGGACAGTAGCGAGGACCTTGATGTCAGAAGAGTCGGGACCTATCCTTGGCCTGGAGGTAATAGGACACAGAAAAGAATTAGTGCGAGGGGAAGACAACCTCCGACCTGTCTTCCCCTGGCTATTTAGTTTTTTGAAGACCGAACCCTCGGGGGAAGCGTCGGACGCACACCACCCTCCGGACAACTGCGGGCAACATGCCCCTGTCTTCTACAGCGAAAACAAACTACACCTCTCGAAACTCCGCCTCGATCGCCGGCGGTTCTTTCCGGTCGGGGTTGGAACTGAACTGCACGTCGATCCTCCCCTCGAAACTCACACTGACTAGCCCTTACGGGCCCTCGGGACTCATCATTCGCCTGTATGGCCCGGGATAACACACACAGCTTGTTCAGATCTTCAAAACTGCGCGGCCGCTCGGCAAAAAGTAAACGTGACCTCTCCTGGGGAGTGACCCCTTCGAAAATCATTTGTGCGACCCGCTCAGCCATGGACCCACGACAGTAGGGATTCACGAGCTCAAGGAGAGTGCAGTCTGACATGCCCGGGAAGTCAGACAGCTGGAACAAGATTCTAAAAAACAACATCAGCTTGTCCACATCCAGGCCATCTACGACCGGTAGCTGCTGGATAATCGTGGAAAGGGGATTCGGTAATTTATTATACGCAACGCCTGACCCGCCCGAGAAAACAGGCAACTGAGCCGGCGGACTCGGCGTCTGCTCCATGTCCAACTCAGGAGGCTGAGGAGAGTTCACGGGAGTGTGAGATTGCCCCGGCTCAAAATTCCGCAATGCCTTCACCACCTGGTCCGTAAGCGACTTCAGTATAGCGCTGACTTCGGCGATCGTCGTCTGGGCGGCCAAGTTCTCGAGTCGGTGTTGTAGGTGTTCCACTCACTGCCGCACTCTCTGCCTCGCCCTCAGGGTGGATGGGGCCGACTCCAGATCCTCCATCACCTCCCGCAACTCCCCCCACTTCTCCTGGCATAGTTCCATTTCCGCCGTCACATCGGTAACTTTAACAATGGACGTCGCTCCTCCGGCGGAGAGGGCGTCCCTTAGCTGCTTCCTCAAGGAAGCGACATCCCCTTGGGGCCTCCCACCCCGGGACTTAATCTCGAACTCGAGCTCGTGCTTGAGAAACAGGTCTGGATTAATTCCGCTCATCCCTAAACCGCTCGAATAATATTACACCCACAAAACACACAACAATAAGTAACAAGAAATCAAATCGGAAAACTTCGAGTACTGATCCTTCCTTCGAACAGACCCCCGGGTTCCCTAGCGCTGCGGAGACCTGACCCACTTCTGAACCAACTTCGTTGACATCACCGAAGAGAACAAGCAACAACTAACATGTACATAAAATACACAACACCTAACACCAATCACGACATACAACGCCTCACCAACACGTAGCTAACAATCATCAGTCGGCATTAAATTCCGAAACTTCTCAATACATGAATGAAGTCGGTGACGGTACCGACTTCCGATCGGGCCATACCGCATCCCGCTAATCCCACACGCTATAATTCGACCTCGAATTACTAATGTCTTCTATCCCCCATGCAACGCTTAAGACCCCCGGCAGTTCAACATCTCAAAATTTTCTAACTACGAATACCTGCCACGTGGTGCGATCAGACTCACAAGTCAAACAAGCGAACAATTATACATTCACATACACATATAAAACATTAAACATGATATAACATTGACCTATGTGTAAGCTCTTTTTTTTTTGAAGTTTCATTTTGCCCCAAATGTTTTCTGAGTTTGCAAGCCCCGTCACACCCAAGGACCCAAGGGTAGAACCCTAGATACAACCACGCTCTGCTACCAAATGTAACCCCTCTTTATTTTTTAATACTTTATAAATTAGTTTTTTTCTAGCAGAAGGCCTAGAGAAGCAAAAAATGCGCTGGGTCCAGTGAGACGGGACTTGCAATTAAACTCTCTGGTATAACCAACAATAACAGCATTTATTGAGTGAATTAACATATATCACAATTCCAAGACCCTGTAATCCCCATGATGTTCAAAAGCACATAGTTGTGTATACAAATATATCCCCTTCTGTACATATTGACATAAAACATAAGTTTGACATAACATATCTATTTAGGTATATATATTCTCCTCAATTTGAAATGATCATGATAATAAGGTAACAATTTTTTCTGTTTATATCTCGACATTATAAAAAGGTACCCTTGTATATATAATTATCACTCTACCCCCAACACATAACAACAAATAATATCACAATTAATTTCACCCAATCACAGTTACAACTCAACACGCCATACTATTCAAAAGCCTCACGGACCGCCGGTATATTATACTTTCATCACCCCGGATATGTAAATATTAAATAACTGGAACCCGCCATTATCTATCAAACTAAATGGAAACTAATGTCATCAACAACCGCAACCCCTTTTAAATTTTTAAAATGTCAGCAGGCAGACTAAGGACAGTAACAATTCTATGTCAGATACAAATATACATTATAATTGAGAAAACATTTGTAATGGCTGGTAATTAAAGAAAATATAATGATAAGTAAGCTTGCTACAATGATGAGCAAAATGTGAAACTTGTTGATCTATATAATGCACAGAACCTTTCTAAAAATCTGTCATAAGAATGTTAAACGTTTTGAAATTATTCATTTCTTGAATTACATACCAGTCACTATTTAACCATAAGGATTTGATAATAACCAAAATTAACAAAACAGGTTTAGCATATAATGGCCAGAAAATCTAAGTTACAAAAATATAAGTACCGCCTGTATATTTCATTCCAAGTAAAATTTGATAATCTCAAAATATTAAATATATAGACCTTAAATGACTAGAAAAGTTAATTTCAGCCATCTGTGCGTATATAAAATAAAAAACATGCTGTATACGTGCAGCTGTAGGAGTGTACCAGAGCAGGCCTGACCTGACAAAATATGACCCGTAGAAAACCTGCATGAAATGGTACCCACAGGTGCCTACCATGTGAACAGAGAACCCATATATAAAATAACAGCCGGAAACAGAATTAAAAAAAACCCCATCCCTTGCATACGGAGAAATAATTAACGTGAAACCCCAGTAGTAAACTAAGAAAGACATCCGAACCAGCCGGTTCGGAATCAAGCAAATCATGCCTTTGTACTTAATTTAGAAAAATTTACCCTTACACCTTTTGCACCCATAGTATCTACGAAAACAGCTCTGGGACCTTCCCACAGGTCAGCTTACAATTGCAGTGATTGTACTGTACTATCAAGTTTAATTAACATAGAATTGTCTTGCCGACACACCCTCGTTTTAACCATGTTGTTGAATAAAGTTAAACTGTTATGGCACAAACACCTCACATGGAATGTTGCGCGGGCCAGGATAAAATAAAAAAGAGTTTATATCACGATTCCATCATGTTGGTGACAGCTAGTCCGCCTCCTCGGTTAGAAACGGAGCTTCAGTGGTTCATAGCTGGCGAAGGTGGCAGCACACCAAGCTGTGGTCAGATCTCCATTCTATGCGAGAATCCGGTGAGTCTTAAGCAACTAGCCTGCCATAAAGATGAGCTAGACTACACACAAAGAACGGCTACCGAGGAAGGCGGGCTGAGTTGTTTATTCCGTGAGAGCTTTGGAGAGACTCTTCTCGCCATGCGCCCGGAAACGCAATTCGAGCTTGGCCACTAGGCTGCGTCACAGTCGAAACAGTGCTGAGATACTATAAAAGGGAGTACGCCCGACCGCCATCTTAGCTCCAGTCAATGGCGGACTGTCATAACAACGCGTATGTTTACATGCGTTTCGAAACTTGGTCGAATTAATTGTCAAAAACGCATTAGAAACTCGTTTTATGAGTTTCTAAATACTTTCCGCAGCTCGTGGAACGACAGATACATTCGTGCGACTTATTAATATTCGACAAATTGTGAAGCCGTTTGTCTATATTATTTATACATCTGCTGTATAAATAAAAGTGCGCTAAAGGTGATGTTTCAATTTATTGTAGAAATAGATTTATCAAAGTATATCTTTATTTTGTATTATTTATTCACACATTCAAAATGTGATGTTTTGTATATTCGAGGTGAAATAGTTTGTTTTAATTGTAAAACAATTAACAATGCAAGGAGAATTGTACAGAAATTGTCAATAAAATCTGTGTATATCACAAAATGTATAAATTTTTATTCAGAGAAATTGCCGTTACATATAGTGAAATTATAATTACTTCATTATAACTAATTTATGTACATTTTCAGCCTACATTCTAATTCCCGGAAAATTACATAATTCATATAATAAAGACTAAATTTAGTTTTAAAGAAGGTGAATAAACTACTCGTGCAGATTTATTCTCGTTTTAACAGAATTATTTATTTTCTTACTGCAATATTTGATTTAGAAATTAAAAAACTTGTCTATGTACACATAACCTACAAAATTCTACGTACCGTTAACGCCTTTGAAAACAATTTTTCACTCACTAACTGTCGTTCCACGAGCTGCGGAAAGTATTTAGAAACTCATAAAACGAGTTTCTAATGCGTTTTTGACAATTAAATCAACCAAATTACGCGAAAAAAGAAGTTTCGAAACGCATGTAAATATACGCGTTGTTATGACATTCCGGCATTGACTGGACCTAAGATGGCGGTCGGGCGTACCTTCTTTTTTAGAGCTCTAACAGTGCCATAGAAATTGCGCTTACCAACTAATACTTCGACATTTATCCGAATCAGAAACTAGGATTGCATTTCCTCAAACGCCGGATTGTGCAAACACCGGCACAGATCTTCCAACTGGTAGGTTGCTGTTCCGATTTCTTTAGTTACCTTATATGGACCCTCGAATAGGTTACAAAATTTTCCTATTACTTTTTTATTTAAATCCAACATCGGGTACGCCCTTAACAAGACCTGGTCTCCTATGTGAAATCTAGTAAGGTGGTGAGTAGTGTTGAGTTTATCTGTCCTCTTATCTCCCTTTTCCTTAATTCGTAGGTAGATGTTATGATAGTTGATGGGTTGGTCTGGAGGTATCATATCTTAGTCAATATATTTTATCCAGTCCCGCTCTGGTTTCTTCCCCCACTGCGCTTCAAATGGGGTGGTCTCAATTGTCTCCTGATAGGTCTGGTTTATGCACGCCTCAATGAGTTTAAGAAACTGCGCCCATTTGGTGTGCTTATCGGAGGTCATTGCCCTGAACATATTACCTAATTGCCTGTTTATTCTCTCTGCCAGATTTGTATTTGGATTTCGAATTGCGGTATATTTTCCCTTAATACCCATGTCTGTCAATGCGGTAGACCATCTATTGCTGGTGAACTGTGTACCGTTATCAGATAAAATAGCTATTGGTTTTCCTATCTGCTTACAATATAATTGAATTCTCTTTATTGTGGCAGTCGTTGTGGCTTGCCTCAGTTTATATAATTTGACATACTTAGTAAAATTGTCGATTACAGTTAAGATATACCTTACTTTCCCTGTGGAAATCGGCAGCGGTCCATAATAGTCGACGCTGATCAGTTCGCCTTTCTTCTTCGGTATGATCGGTCGCGTCTCTCCTAACATCCTTTTAAAATGATCCTTACTCTTTTGGCATGTGATACAGGTTTTCGTAACTGCTTTTGTGATTTTATTTATGGAATCCCCGGTGAAATTTTCCTTAAACAGCTGATATGTCCGCCGGTTCCCCACGTGACTGTATGCCTCGTGTAGCTCCGTGATCATGCTGTGGCACAACTCCTTCGTCAACATTAGCCTCCATACTCCCTTAATTTTACGGTACAGCTTTCCATTATGCCAAGTGTATTTCCTGGCAAGTTTATGCTGTTCATTTGATTGAATTGACTCGATAATCTTTTTCAGTTTGGTGTCGGCTAATTGATAATTCTGTATGTTTTAAAGTTGTTTCTTGATTTCTTTACTGATGCGGACACTGACAAGGTTAATTTCAAATTCTTCGATTTGGTCTATTGCCTGCTCTTCATTTATGTCCTCCGGATGTCTGCTTAAGATGTCGGCTACAATGTTATCTCGACCCTTACAATGCATAATCTCGAAGTCATATTCTTGTATGGCGAGGATCCACCGTGTTATACGGGAGTTATTTAGATGACATTTCTTGATGAAAACCAACGCCTTGTTGTCGGTGATGATGGTCAAGGGCTTCCCTAGCACGTAAGTTCTGAAATTTTGCAAACAATGGACGATACTCAGCAGTTCCAGCTCCGTGGTAAAGTAGTTTCGTTCCGCCCCTCTCACCACTCGGCTCATGAACGCAACCACTGCGATATCATTGTCATTGTCTAATTGATATAGCTGTCCGCCCAACGCATAACGGCACGCATCGGTTTGCAAATAAAACCGCTTATTGGGGTCGGGATGCTTGAGAATTACCGCCTCGACAAATAGTTTCTTGACTGTCTCGAAGTGCCGGTCCACCTCGCTCGTCCACTTGAAAGTAGTGTTCTTCTTTAGGAGGTTCAATAATGGTTGGGTAGCATCGGCGTATCTATTGGTAAATCTATTGTAAAAATTGGTTAAACCAAGGAATCCTTTGAGCTGCTTCTGATTTTGCGGTGTCCGAAATTCCTGTATAGCCCTGATTTTGTCTGGTGCGGTGGTAATACCCTTGGTTGTTAACCGGTACCCCAAATAATCAATTTCCTCTCGGAATAATTTTGATTTGCTAAAGTTAACGGTTACATTGGCTCGTCTTAAATCTTGTAACAATAACTTCAGGTGCCGTAAGTGACGTGCAACACTGTTCGATATGCATAAGCAGTCATCGACGAACAAAATGGTGAACTCTTTTACTTCCTTCAATAGCACTCGGTCTAGTCCCCGCGTCAAGCTGGCCAAACTCGTCTTTAGCCCAAACGGCGTCACCGTGTATCGGTAGCATTTTCCTTCGTATAAAAATCCTGTGAAGTCCCTACATTTCCGATGTAATGGGATCTGCCAGAACGAACTACGTAGGTCTATCGTGGACATTACTTTGATATTCCCACATTTTGCTAATATTTCATTTATCGGAAGGGCTCCCTCATAGTCAGGAACGGTAACAGAATTCAGCTTGCGCGCATCTAAACATAGTCTGACCGTCTGGTCCTTTTTGATAACTGTGACCATCGGGTTGACATATGGACTTCGCGCCCTTTCAATCACACCATGTGCATCCATCTTTTGTATCTCGGCCCTCACTGCATTCTGGTAGTTTAGTGGAACCGGCCACCCCTTCTGGCAGTACGGTGTCCGATCAGTAACTTCGAATTTGTGTTGGTATGCTTGAATCCTACCGGGAGTATTACGGAAGATCGTTTTGTTGTCCATTAAGATTTTCTGTAGTTCATTCCTTTCCGCCTCGGTGATTCCGCCGATTGATCGCACCTTTTGTTTGATTACCGCTTCAATATCTTCTCCCCAGACGCGATTTCTACGTGGAATATCTCTGCCGTGGCTTCCTTCTGGTCCCCTTTTCCTGGAATTGTTAACTGTTTGTTGTGTAAGTCGATAACGCACCCATGTTCTTCCAGCAACGCCACGCCTACTATACAATCCTTTACTAGCTCTGGTACCACGACGAATATGCTGTCAACTTCCACATCTCCGATCCTGATCGTCAACAATACTTGCTGTGTCACCCTTTTTGATTTATTTCCAGTTGCTCCTTTGATAACAGTATTCGATAGTCTCAATGTTTCTACGTTTCCCAATTCCTTCCTCTTATTCTTAAACCATTGCTCAGATATAGCGTTTACTTGGCTCCCAGTATCAATTAATGCGCAGATGGGCACTCCGTTTAATGATATCCTGGTCTCCGGGCACTTGTTCACACGATAGGTTACATTTATATCATCGTTACACAATAAATCGTCTCTTACATCTAAAAAAAAAGTGGTATTAATATACTTATTAATGGTGCTTAAATCTAATTCATATGTATACATACATCAACGTAGCTGGAAACCCACAGAGGGGAAATTTCCCCTCCGCTGACAAACTTCCCACTACTACGTGAGTACGCGTGTACTAGTTGGTACAGTCACCACTGCAAGCAGTGTTCGGAACGCTTTGTTTGTGTCAGTGTTTGTTTAAATTTCAATAATTTAAGAGCTGTTTTAAATATAAAAATTGCACACTCGTGCGCTCATAGCCCCCCAGGTGGTAGCAAATATGCCTTATATTTTTATGTCTTAAGAAAAATATCCACTGTCACTTTAAAAATAGAACCAAACAACGAAGTGCAAATACTACTGGTAATTATGTGCTACTGTAATTTCCAAATTTTGTAATGCAAATTATTTTCTATTTAATGTTTTTGGATCTAAAGAACAACATTTATAATCGTTAACGTACTACAAATTAAACACAGAACACTAACAAAGCATACCAAAAATTATTGTAAAATTATTGTAGGCCTATAAATATGCCGACATTATCAAATTAATCCATTCATCACCTCACCCCACTTGCTCCTATTTATGCAGTAAAATAGATCATTGGAACTACGTACTATAGAAGTAGGCCTACACAAGACAACAAAAATGAAAAATGGAATTATGTATATACAAATTACCTTTCATGATTCCAAGGTCATCTTCAGGGCTCTTTTTCGTTTCATTTCAGTAGACGATCAGTAATATGCAGTCCTATGGTCACAAATAATTGCTAACTGTTCAAATAGAAAATAATAAAATTTTTACTGTGCAAGTCATATAGTAATATGACTTTTTTTATAGTAATGTACTTTTTTGTAACAAAACAATTTTCAACTAAGTTAACAGCTATGACAGCAGGTAAACCACACTTCACATTAAGTCTTCAATTCCTGATAGAGTTTCTTCACTGTCCGTGTCCATTTGACTACATCCACTGGCGTCATCCTCATCTGTGTCACTGGTTTCCCCTCCAAGTTGAATGATGAAATTTTCAACAGCGTTTTCTATTTGTGGTTGAGATGTAACGTAGTCTTCTTCAACCTTTTTACATGGTCACATTTTTTTGCCAGGATTCTCTGGTGATTTCCCCGATTTTTTTTTACTGTTAGTTGCTTCACGTCTTCAATTGTAAACGTTGTGTTGTTGGTTGCTACCCAGTTCTTCACCTCGGCCCAAATAAGTTCTATTGGGTTGAGCTCCGGATGGTATGGAGGTAAGCGCAATACAGTGTGGCCGTGTTGTTGAAGGAGCGAATCGATTACATATTCTTTGATCCTTGGTTTATGTAACGAAATCAACTGCAGTAACTGTACCTTCACCATCGAATCATCGAAAGGTATTCGGTTACTTCGAAGCCACTTTTGCATTTTACTTTTAGTTGAAGCGGAGGTTGGACACTTTTTTGACTGCACATTATGGTATGGTGCATTGTTAATGACAAGTACACTTTTTTCTGGCAGGTTTGGTATTAATTTTTCTGTCAACCACTTTTGGTAGTTTTCAAAGTTCATTGAACTGTGATAGTTTCCTGAACACAGACTTGATTTCCACATGGTGAAGCAGTTTTGAATAAAACCCATCTCTCCTCCCGCATGAATTATTATAAGTCTTGCTCCTTTAGTGAGGAGTATAGCGACACCATCATTGTTATTGTCTGCCCACGATTTCTGGCTCACATGTGACGAGTGAATATAAGTCTCGTCCATGTAAACTACTGGTCGCCCTTCTTCTCTGTATTTCCTAATGTTTTTTAAATATTCGTGTCTGTGGAAGGCTATGTGTTGTTGTTCAATAAGTACATGTCTGTTGTTTCTCGTATTTTTCCATTTAAAACCCAACTGTTTGATTACTGTCCTTAAACTTGTCTTCCCTCCATTAAACCCTATATCTTTCACTAATTTTGAATGTAATTTTGGTAGTGTAGGTAGACATTTTTCGACGAGGTAAAAGCCGTTGATCATTCGGCGTATAACAGATTTATCAAAATCGTCCAAATCTGTCACAGGCTTTTCTCTCTTCCTTTTCTTATTTGGTGTTCAAATAATGGTCGCCCTTCGCTTCTCTGCCTCTTCGCTTCCTGGTTTATTCTCGCTAGTGTCATCCGACTTACACCAACTGCAGCCGACACTCTTTCTCTAACTTTTTTACAGTCTATTAAAAACCCTCCATGATCTGCTTCCTTCTTCATAAACTGCATCGCATTGTATATAACTTCGCGAGTTTGGCTTTTAAGCACCTTTCCCGACAACTTACTCATTGTTAAGCAATCACTAATAACAAAAATTAAAGATATAAAATGTATCGCGACAAAAAACAATACAAACAAATTAGTTTTAAATAACGTCACAGAAAGGTAAACCTAATCACTAAGATAGCTATTAAAATACAAAACCCAGCAACTCAGTAACTTTTGGAATGCTTGCAGACTGTACGTGTAAACAACACCACACTTACAGTCACACTGTATGGTGGGAGACGCTCATTCATTGCGCATGCGCTAACCAGGCAACTTCCTAAATTGATGTATGTATACAACACTGCCCTAGTTTTTTGACATTGCAGTGGCGCTTTTGTTATTCTGGATACCGCTAGTCGAAAGGATCGGCTCTGCTTCATTTTTAAATTTGTTTGGCCGTCTATTGTAGTGTTGTGTAGTCGGTCGGTTTTCACATTCGTGCGCCCGTCCTTGCTCGACCCTTCTCCCACTCACCTCTTCATCTCTTACCCATTGCTTATGCTCGCGCCGACTGTCATAATGTGTCCGGGTAATTGTCATTGCTTCACTTCTCAAATTCATGAACTCTGATAATACTTGCTCGAACTCATTAATAGTTGTAACCCCACGAGTAATGATGGAGTACAGATGTACCCCCTGAGAATAGTGTTTTGCAATTTTTCTGATCAGGTATTGATCCGGTATCGGTGGAATTAGCTGCCTGTTCTCCAACAATTTCCGTTCTAAGTACTGTATCATGCTCATACCACTCTCCATCTGATAACGTCCAAACTCGAGCTCGTTTCTTACTTTTTCTTGAATCACATCATTCCAATGATGTTCGTGAAGGCTTCCTTAAATTCTGCGAAGTTGGTCACGCTATTTTTTATCAACCTCCACCACACCGCGGCCTCTCGTTCTAGGTGCCTTCCGATCCATGCGACGTTGCCGTTATCTTGGTAATGTTCCATATAGATATCTTCCATCTCCTTCATAAACTCCATCGGGAAGTCTCCAGTCCCGTTGTACTTGATATCATTGACTTGTTCGTGAGTAATGTTACGGTTGCACGACTGGTTGCTAATTGAGGCTAATTTATTCCTAACGTCTCGTTGTATCTGTCGTATTTGTAGGTCAGTTTCTTCCGACTTACGGTCAATTACATTTATATTTTCGTTCACTTTCTTCATTTCTTCCAGCTTTTCGGCTCGTAACTCTTTGATTGCTGCCGTATTGTCGTCGCATCTTTTGTTGTTTACATTGGTTTTTTCGCTCATGATTTGAATGTTGTTGCTGTGCCGTTCGTCCAACTCTATGATCTGCTGTTTAGTATTAATACTAAGCTCAGTAATCTTATCGGTGTTGTCTTGGATTTTGTTGTTAGTCTCTACTTGGCAGTATTGGAACAGTTTTTTGTTGTTTGTCCTCTCTTGTTCCATTTGTATGGCGACTTCGTTTCTTATTTCTATGTGTTGTTTATGGATTTGTTTTTTCATTTGTTGTAACGCTTGTTCTAATTTTAATTCATGTTGTTCTAACCGTTCGTTTGTTCTTTTCGCATGTTCAGCAATTTGTTGTGCTACCTGTGCTTTTGTTTGTGCCAGCTGTTCTGATTGTCTTTGTATTTGTTCTGTTTGATGTGACAGTTGTTTTTCTGTTTTTCTCGACTGTTGTGATAATTCTTGTATTTGTTGTGTTTGCTGTGAGAGTTGTTCTTTTATATTTCTCGATTCTTCTTGTATTTGTTGTGAGAGCTGTTCTTTTGTTTGTTCTGATTGCTTTTGTATCTGTTCTTCTATTTTTTTCGATCGTTCCTCCAATCGCCGTGTGTGTTGTGACAACTGTTGTTCTAGTAATCGTTGTAGTATTGTGTATATATCAGTGTCTTTGTCTTTCTCTAGTGTTGTTTGACATACCGGTCTTTCTCGAATTTCTGCTACTATTGTTGATGTAAATTGTTGTGTCTCTGCGTTTTCATCGTTCTGTCCGTTTTGTCCCCACGTCCCTGACGCTTGATTCTCTTCTGAAATGTCTGCGAGCGTGTCTGGATCGCCTAACTGATTATTTATTTCAAATTCCATCGCGTTGCTTTCGGTATCTGTATTTGTGCTCATGTTGCTGTCCAGGTTGTGAATGTAGTTTTGTGTGTCTTTGTCTCTCCTACTCCTACTTCGCGTAATCATATACTACTGTATACTTAACTAACACTTAACTAAAAATGAACTTTTTTCATGTGAAAAACTTACTATTTTATTGTACGCGTTTCGGCTTAGTATCCGCCTTCTTCAGCTTTGGTAACAGACTGCCAGCATTTTGTAACGGTTGTGTGGAAGGTGAAGTGGGGGTGGTGTGTGGAGGAAGGGGATTGGCGCGGGGATTCAACTTACTGTTTGTTTTCTGTATAATTGTGTCAAAAAGTGTATGTGATTTATATTGTAATTGATCGTTGAGTATGTTGTTTGGTTGTGTTGTGTGGTGTTTATATATTTCGTATTGTTCAGTTGTGTTGAGTTTTTGACCTTTGGGTATGTAATGTAAAATTTCAAGATTAGTGTCTATGTTGGTGTAACTGTGGTTTTCTGTGTGTATGTGTGTGGCAAATGCAGAGTGTATATTGTTGTTGGTTAAAGCTTTTAAGTGTTCAGAATAACGGGATGAAAAAGATCTTCCCGTCTGGCCTATGTAGAAACTATTGCAGTCATTACAATTTAATTTGTAAACACCTGTTTTGTTATATTTGTCTATGTCTGTGTTTGTATTACTGATGTGTTTTTTGATGGTATTGGTTGTTCTGAATGCTATTTTGTATTTGTGTTTTCTGAATGTATTGGCGATTTTGTGTGTGTATGAGTTGTGGTATGTGAGTGTGATGTACTTATTGTGTTGTGTGTTGATGGTGTTTAGTGTTTTTTTGTTTTTGTTCTTGATGCGTTTGTGTAGTATGTTTATTAAATTGGGGTTATAACCGTTTTTTATTGCTATGTATTTTATTGTGTTGAGTTCGTCGGTGTAATCTTGTTTATTTAAGGGTATTTTAGTTAGTCTATGGAGCATATGGTTGAAGGCCGCATGTTTATGTTGTGTTGGGTGGTTTGATGTGTTGTGTATAACCATGTCAGTTGTGGTTGGTTTCCTGTATATTTTGTACAATATGAGCAATAAATATAATAAGTAAGTACGTAATAAGTTTCATGTTACAGGCAATAACCAAGTACTGAGTATAACTATAATAACAGTGTTCAAATGATTGAATTCTTGTGTAATTCATAGCAGTTTCTTAGTTTTAATTTTATCAACAAATATATACATTCAATCTGTCTTAATCACAATTACCAATACTATTAACCATAAAAATTACTCAAGCAGTATAACAAGTGGATGCCTTTTAACACAGTTAAGAATATAATTTTAACTAACAGTTCTAACAAAATTTTAATCATTACAAATATGAAAATACGGTTTATGTGTAGGCTCTTTATATTAGTAAATATATATATATATATATAATACATTTAATATTTGTAACTAAATTTACCTCAAGATGTTATTTTTCCTTATTTGGAACATGTTTCGAGAGCTCCCGTGCTCTCATCTTCAGCCTTCGCGATCTTGTGTCTGGTGAAGTATTTGTGTGTTGGCTGCTGGATGCTATTAAGGTTGTTTGTTGGTCTTTGGTATTTTAAAGTTGTATTATTGTGTGTGATTGTGGTATATGTATTTGTATTTTATGTATTTTTGATGTTGAGTGCTTTGAATATTGTGTCATGTTTTGTATTGATTTGTATTTGTTCTGGTATTAGTTTGTTTTGTGTTTTATGTTTGTATATTTGTAAATTTACCCAAATGTTCATTATGGTGCCTTTGTGTGGTATATGTTTTATTAGTGACACATTGGTTATGTCTGGGAATTCATGTCCTGTGTTTATTACATGTGTGGCTAAATTGGATTTATATATTTCTGGTTTTTTGTATGCATTTAGGTGTTCAAAATAATGTTTTTTCAGCTGTTTTTTGTTTGTCCTATGTAACATTTATTGCAATCTTGGCATTCAATTTTGTATATACCGTTAGTTGTTGTATTATCTTTGCTGTGTGAGCTATTTAGATTTTGTAATTTATTTTTATTAGTTTTGTATGCTATTTTTATATCTGTGTTTTTAAATAGTTTTGTCATTTTATTATTTATGTATGTGAATGTGGCCCATTTTTTGTTGTTGTTATTATTTATGTGTTGTTCATTTTGATTAATTCTTAATTGTTCAGTTTTTATTTTATATTTGATTTTATTTTCTATTTTGTTCACAGTATTTTTATTGTATCCATTTTCATAACCAATTTGGTATATTATATTTCTTTCTTTGTCAGTTTCTTGTTTGTTTAGGGGAATTTTTGTACATTCTGTTAAATAGCGAATAGAATGCTGCCATTTTATGTTGTGGTGGGTGGTCAGAATGGTTAGGTATAATGATGTTAGTGGAAGTTGGTTTTCTATATATTGCATATTGTATGTGGTTGTTGTATCTTGTAATGGTTATGTCTAAATAGCTGATTTTGTTATGTTTTTCTTTTTCTTCTGTGAATTGTATTTTAGGATGTATGTTATTGATTTGTTTCAGTATGTTCTCTGCATTTGTGTTTTTGTTATTTGATACATATAGCCCATCATCTACATATCTTATCCATATGCCATTTGGGTCATGTGATTTTATAATATTTTGTATTTTGGTGTCTATGTGTTGTAGGAATATTTCTGCTATTATGCTTGATAATGGTGATCCCATTGCTAAACCTTCTTGCTGTTGATAAATTTTGCTATTAAATTCAAAGTAATTTTGTTTTAGTATTAGTTGGAGGCTATTTTTTATTTCAGTTATATATTGTTTGTTTTCATTTTGTTCTTTAAGTTTGTTTATTATTATGTTATACACGCGAGTGGGAACCTTACCTGTTCTTTAATATGTGGTTGTATTTCCCAAGTGTCCATATCTGACATGGTAGTCCTTAATTAATTTATTTTCTAAAGATGATGGAACTACTAGCTTCCAATTTCCATGATTCTTTTTTGTTTTAATGAATAATATATCTTTATGTAGGCAGTAAAATTTATTAATAATTTCTTCTGATTCTATCAATCTCCTTCGTATGTTTGCTAATTTGGTATCTTGCTTCTGCTGTTGTACTATCTCATTTACGATTTCTTCCAGATCCTTCCTATCCTTTAATATATAATACACCTTGGCGATTTTCTCCTTTTCTCCTTCAAATGTTTGATGGTTAACATTTATTCTGGATAATATGTCAATTTATTTATTATGGTTTGATAGCTCCTCTCATTCACTCTGTCTTGGTCGTTTAGTCATTTCTTGTCAATTATTTATAAGGGTTTTCCTTAAATATCATTTATGTTTTTTCTTTTGATTATTATTAATTGGTTTAATGAATTTAATGCTCCTTCCTTTCCATTGGTTGGCTTGGTCAGTAACTCGAAAATCAGTCCCATTTTTCAGTGTTCATTTGCACTTAGTTTACCCATGGTCCATGATTTCATCCTCACTTGTTTTTCGGATCATTCTGGTGTGTAGAACTAGATCCGTCCTTGTGAAATGGTTCTCTGCTACCTCGTACAGCAATTCTTCTACTACTATATGTTCATTAGTGTCAGTGTCTACCTCAATCACTTGATTATGTTGTTTATAAAACAAATATGTCAATGGTATATCCATCATTGATGCTCTCCCTGATATTTGATTATATTTGTTTATTCCTGGTGTATTCAATTTTCTTATAGACTTTCTTAATTTGTTATACACTGTTTTGTTGTGAGTCCTTTCAATTTTGGGTATTTTCCATTTAATTATAGATTTGCTGAAGTTTTTATCCACTGGTTTGTTGTGAATCCCTTCTATAATTCCTTTTAGAGTTCTCCTACAATCTTTATAATCCATTAATTCACTATGGTCATTAATTGGTAAATTAAACACATTAATTAGTCCATTCTTCATCATCTCCACTTCTTCTCTGGTATTGATTAGTTTTCTTTGACGCATTTTCTTAGTCTTCATTTCCATGGTTTAGATATTCTCTTTGTTTTTGTTATTTTTATTTTCAGGTAATAATGCATTTTTGTCTTCTTTATTTCTTATTTTTTCATTGATACCTTCAGAAGTGCTGTCTAGTGTTTCGTTCCATTTCTTGAAACCACTATCTATTGTCTCACTTAATCACTTAACTTTCTGAAATTCTCTTTCATTTCTTCCTGATGTCTGTCTAATTTTTCGTTCATCTTAATCATTAATTCTATTAATTTTAGTAGGTTCGGGTCTCCTCTAACTTCTCCCTTGTCACCCGCCTGTTGTTCCATTTCTTTTTCTTGGGTTGTTTCCTCTTGCTGGTCCTCTTGGGCATCCTCTTCGATTGTTTCTTCAATCATTGCCATTTCTTCTTCATCGGTATTCTCCGTCCTCTCCTTAGATTTTCCCCTGGTGATCATGGAGTGTTTCATAATTTTTTCATAACCGCCGCTAGTCCTCTATTCTAGCCACACTAGTTGGGTGCCAATTTGTAACGACGAGACTCTGTGTATTCCTCTCTTAAAGCCACACGTTGTTGCGTCAATTTGTAACGATCAGACGCTATCATCTTTGTAACAGTGTATTTAGTGTGTTCGCCTCACACGTTGTAGTCGTTACTTTAAGTTTACACTGACGATGTCTGTAGCGATTTCACAAATTACCAGTACACGAGAGTGGGAACCTTACCTGTTCTTTAATATGTGGTTGTATTTCCCGGGTGGCGCCAAATTGTTTAATCTGAAAACAATTAAAAAAAAATAGGACTATCGAGCGTTCGTTCTATATAGGTAGGGTGAATTCAAATTACTCCCGCCACATGCATATTTCTTAATCTCGCTGTTAGTTCGCCGAGTTTCCGATGTCGAGCGCTTACTGTCACTTGCGCTAGTCGCTAAAATACACAAATCATATAATGCACTTTCCTATGAAATAAAGAACAGTGGTTACAACTCTGTACTAGTTTATTAAATTGTGATTAGTAGTTATTCAGTATTATACAAAATTATATTTTGTTATTAAAAAAATTTGCTCTGGCAGTAAGAGACAATTATCTCCCAAGGTAGGCGAAGTCGATTCTGAACGATTTAGTTAGACTTGGCGTCTACTGAATGTTTATTTTTAATTTCGTTCCATAAATCTGGATTCTTGTAATTATGAAAAAATATCAATTTGAATACAATAAATTACACTACCTTACATTAATTGTACTTATATACTATAAGGTGTAATTACAATTTGTTCCTGAAGTGTTAAAAGTGTGTGTCAAAAGTTCGTAATTTTTATACAGGTTATTTTCTAGTTTCATATAAATTTAGTGTTTTATTTTTAATTAATCCTTGAAAGAAATTAGATTATCAGTTCGTAGTGAGAGTCAAAAGTGTTGTGAGAAAAAGTTAAAAAGAATTTATTCTATAAATTCGGGTAATTCAGCAATACTTATCCAATCGGTTGAATTATGGTGTAGAGTCATTCATTTTGAAATAGGTTGGGTCATCTTTTGTTATCAATCTTCCATCATTTGGGAATGTAATTACGCCTGGCGTCTTTTTCGTCTATGTTGGTAGAAATTATTAATTTGGAATTTAATAATCTGGTCTGTGGCCTCGGTTCAATGAATTAGTTCCTCATCAGACTGCTTGGTTCTTCATGTTAGTAATTTGGGTTACTTTTCATTGTTTTAAATTAAAATTTGAGTCATTTACGGCTTGGCGTCTATTCGTCTTGAGCTTCAATAATGGACTAACAGTTTCTAATGGAATAATAATAAATAACATTCCATTGTTATGGTAACGGTCTGTTTCTCATTGGCTATTCATATCTAAGCCCATTGTTATGATTTTTGAATTTTTATTCAAAATGACTAAATATCTTCTGATTGCTATTATTCTTCTGTCTTCTTATCTATGTATGAGATATTATCACAACTATTCGTATTTTCTTTCAAAGATCATTTTGACATCTCTCAAAGCTGGGTTTGCTTATGTATTAATGTTTTGACAATTATGTTAATTTTATGTAATTACATTTCTTTCTTATTTTATGTCCTTAATTTAACTTTTATATCTTAATATGATTCACTAATTATCATTAATTAGTTGCTTACCTTGGATTTTCTAATACTATAGTTAATTTCTTATACTTTGTTGATTTTGGATTTATACAGTTAGGCATTTCATAGGCCTAAGTAGTAATTGGCTATATTTTCTTATTTTATACTATTTAAATATTATTTTAGCTTTATACATGTTTTGTTTTGTGTCACAAATGATTTGTTTACTTTTTGAATTGATTTGGATTTTTTACCATAATTGTATGTTCTCATTATTTTACAAAATCATGGCCTGTCTATTATTCTATAATGGCTTTTCCAGTATTATTAAGTTCGTAAGAATTTATCTCTTTACTTTATAACTTGTCTATTATTTACTAGTATTTATAAAACATAACACAACATTTAGGTTTATGGTCTGTATTCTTTTTTCAACCATATTCCTTTTCATAAACTTAATTGAACAAACCTTTTTACAGTTACTATGCTAATCTTGTTTATATTTTGTTTATTCTTATTTATTTTTTGGTGACTAACATTATCACACCATTTATTTTAATCTAACTAATTATCCCTTTGAACATAGGATGTTTTACTTATTTTGCTCTTCTTTCTTTAGTATATTTTTCTTTTCTAATCTTTACTATCTAACCATGGTAACACTAATAATTTGACTCTTCATGGGATTCTTTCCCTGAATACCATTGTATTCCTAATCTACAATTACTCTTAATCCTAATAACAACAATATTCTTATTTTCTAGCACTTTTCACCCTTAAACTATAGTGTTTATCACTGGTTTTTAGTGTCTATACCTCTCACTAGGGTTTTCTATTTATTTTGGGGTTTTACACTGGCACTTTGCACTTTTTTATAGTATTTAAGTGTTACTAGTGGGTATTCCCTAACATTAAACTCTCTTTTCTCACTTAATCATGTTCCCTATCTATCTATCTATCTATCTCTCACTTCATAATGGTTAGTTATACTGTTAACAAGTTTCATATCATTATAGAGTTATTTATAACATTTAATCTCTATTTCTTTGGTTAGTGTACTTTGGTTGTCTTTACTTTATTTGATTTTAATAATTGTCATTAACATTTATTATTTATTTGATTCTTTTTCATTATCATTTGCATTTAATATTTCTCCTTTTCTGTTCTTTATTATTCGTTTGTGTCTTTTTGTATCTTCTCATTTTATTTCATTTATATTTTGTTTGTTTCTTTTTCATTTACCTTCTCATTTGATTTCATTTTATTTCATTTTATTGAGTCAATCACTTGGGTTGGGCCATAGTCCTTTGTCGCGTCATAGTCATTTTATTTTCATTAGTTAAACATTTATTATAGTTGATTCATAGTTTTATCCCTGGTATTGGGGTTGCTTTTTTGTGTTGTAACAATATATATATATTGTAATATAACTCTTTGTGGTGGTGTTTTAACACGATGTCTTTCGGCATTAACGTAATTGTCTTTGTACCAGTAACGAAAATGTGTGTGTCGAGCATTTCATGTCTCTCGTTGCATTCGTAGTATAAATATGTAATTGTGGGTAATTGTGAGTATTAATCTGTTAAATACCTCTGTGAAGGGTTAATCATATTTAGCAAGCCGGATTATACTTTTTCTTAATACTTACGGGCTAACCGTATCCCTCGTTGTTCAATTCGAATCTTACCGCCTCGTCACCTGATTGGCTCACGCTGTCTTGCAGTGTCGACTTCGCTAACTGTGGTATGTTGGCGTTTTCAGTTTAGTATTTCTTTATATTACGTTATTTTATATGAATCAAACATACAGCATTGAAGAACATTAAAATTTATTAAACCCTTCTTTATATTATCCTTTCAATTACATTTAATGAATAGTACATATGTTTATGTTGATACCGGCTTTTACAAATTGCTCAGTTGGAATCGCTCAGTAGTTCGTAACATAAAGATGCCAGCATGGCGAATAATGTTTTGTTTACAATTGTTATTTTTGTCTCAGGGTGTTTTATGTCCTTTTGACTACAGAAGTTGGATTATCGGGTAAAAATGCACAAGATTATAACACTCCTTAAAACTAAATACACAATGGTTAATACACTAATACATACAAAGTAAGTTATTGGCAATGAGAATTAGAATAGTGTTTGGTTAAATTTTTGTCAGCAAGTTATGTTTTTTAAAATTTATTATAATTCGATCTCAAAGTTTATTGCTTAATTATGTTTTATTAATAGTGATATATTAATTAAATTCAGTTATTGAGTCAAAATTGTGATCAGTGAAGTAAACATTTTTATCTCGTTATTATGGATAATTGGAATTTATTTTTAAGTGAAATTGTTAGTTTATACTCATCGAGTTCTTGACATGGCTTCTCCGATGTTCGTCTTCTTCTTCAGGAATCCTCTAGTCGTCTTCTCTTCCTTGGATGGTTCGCAATTCTCGTTCAATGGCTTCAATTAAAGTTCGGCTTCCACCAGTCTCTGTAGTCGTTCGAAGTCCTCAGGTTGAGTTAGGTCGATCCCCTTCTTCCTTCAGGATAGTTCATCCGTTACGTTCCTTCGAAGTATTCTTATTTTTACTGTGATTTCTATGGTTTAAATCCTTTAATACTGGTTCATTTCATCAGATGTAGTATGGAATGCTTCTACAATACTTCTTCCTTCTTGATTTATTAAAAATTTAAGTTTTTATAGTTAATTTCGGATCGAGAGCTTCATACATCCACCCTCCCCGTCAGTCAATAATGAATTAATTAGAATTCCAACGGTTTTTTGGTAATAAATCTCAGTTGCTATGGTTACTTATTAAATTATGCTAATTCTCATTGGTCAGTATCTTATGATATTGTTATATTCTAACGCTTTATTTTGGTTTATATCTATAAAATATCTTCAAATTAAGATTTCTTTCTTATATTAGTAGTTACATCAATTATATGAACACCATTGTTCTTCTTTTTTGTTAAGGATTATTTTGATATCCCTCATGATTACTTTTGAATAGTTAATAACATTTTCCTTATTTTCTTATTTGTATTTCTTATGTAGTTATTTTAAAACTGGATATTATTTATACATTTTTGTACTAGGTATACTTACTTAACTGCTTAAACATTTGATATACTCTGATTGATACTGGGTTATTGTTTTCCTTTTAAATTTACAAAGTTCCTTCACTAAATGTTAGGCCTAGAGCCTAGACTTCCCCATACTACTATTTAACATTCTTTGTAACTCATCAACTTTATATATTGGTACATTAAACAATTTTTTATAGAAACAGATAATAAAACATTGGTGATTCCAACCACATCCCTTATCATAAAATATTCCTTGCCAGGTTCAAGCCTGAAATTAAGCTTCTAACTAATTTTCTGTTTTTTACTACTATTTTGCTTATCTTATAATTTACTACATTCTATGGTTTTTTTGAACAATAACAAAACTCTTATAATACTACTTTTAAACTGTACTTTACACAATATACCTCACTTACTAATTCCTTCACTAAAATACAGTGTCTGCCTTTCTTATTTTACTATTCATTCTAATAACTTAATTTTTACCTTACTTTTATAATTCTTACTTACTATCACTTAAATTAATAATAGCACAATCAGTTTAGTCTTGTTTGTTAACATAAAGTTTATCAAAGGTTGTTTAGCTGTTTTATTACAGTCTGCTTTTAAAATACTTTATTCTGTACACCCACTGCACTTTTCCCTTCATAGAAGGTTTCTTTATTTATTATCACTTTCACTTTTTATAACATGCTATACATAGCATGTCACCACTTACTTATATTTATACACTTTTTATCTCACTCACTTAATATTACTCACACTGTTTGTCTAATTATTTTAATATCACTGTGTGATTATTGGTCATGAATAATTAATTTACTTTCAATTCACATTGATCACCTTTGGTTATTAATTATTGCCTTTATTTGGCTCAAAGTATCTTTTATTTGCTTTGACTATGTTTATCACTATTAATTTGGGTATGTTTATTTTTAATTTCCTACCTTATATTTATAGGTACATTTTCTTCTTCTTTCATATAATATACTTAATATCACTATCTTACTCGTTATTGTTAACATGGTTAATCTTATTTATGCCCTAACTATTTTAGTGCATTGGTTTACATACATATTTTAGTCATAATTTGGAGATTACAATGTTCGTTATTATATTCTTGATTACATTTGGTTTCTTGTTTCTTCCTTCTTGTTCCATTCTATTTTTCTTGTTGTTATCCAATCTATTGGGTCAAGTCATCGTCAGTTTCTTAGTCATTTGTCATTTCGTGATTTGGTCATTAATCATTGAGTTATAAGTTTTTTTACCTTTCTTCTTATCTTCAGCTTTTTTTGTTTATCATTAATCATCAGTGTATTTTCACTATCTTATGTCATGTTACAATATATATATATATATATATATATATATATATATTACATTTAATATTTATAAATAAATTTACTTCAAGATATACCTTTTTTCCTTATTAGGAACATGTTTCGGGTACTATCTTGTACCCATCCTCAGCCTTCGGGTTTTTTTGTCTGGTGAAGTACATATGTGTTGTTGGTTGACTATTATTATTGTGGCTTCCTGTTGGCTTCTGGTATTTCAAATTGGTTTTATTGTGTGTGATTGTGGTGTATGTGTTAGTTTTTTGTGTATTTTCAATGTTGAGTGCTTTGAATATTGTGTCATGTTTTGTATTGATTTGTATTTGTTCAGGTATTAGTTTGTTTTCTGTTTTATGTTTGTATATTTGTAAATTTTCCCAAATGTTCATTATGGTGCCTTTGTGTGGTATATGTTTTATTAGTGTTACATTGGTTATGTCTGGGAATTCATGTGTTTGTTTGAATTGGTTATGTCTGTGTTTATTGCACGTGTGGCTAAATTGGATTTATATATTTCTGTTTTTTTTTTATGCATTTAGGTGTTCAAAATAACGTTTTTTCAGCTGTTTTTTTGTTGATTGCAAATATATATATTGCAACACATCTTTTTATGATTTCTTTCATTATGGATTATGAGTTTTACATGGACCTGGTTAGGGTATACCATGCCAACACTTACCTGCAGTATATGGTACTTTTCTGCTTTGCCGGCTATTAGGTGTGGGATTTGGGCTTATTAGGTATCAGGTAACGAGTTGGGACGATGTGTTTCCAAAAGAATTATTTTAGGAAGCTGAGTTGTATAAATTGTGAATAAATGAAAACTACCTTTTTAGTCTATCATTCCAATGATTATAATTGTCACCCTCAAGGTGCTTATCTTTAAACAAATCATAATAATAAAAAGAATTTCAAATATTTAACACGATTTACGGCGGGTTCCACCATTTATATTCTTTCTTGAATATTACTTTACACATATTTTCTCTAGTGATATATTGTTATAATGCTTATGTCTAACAATCACATATTAAAATCATATATCTTAGTACATAATTTATAAGTTCCTGGAAATAAGACATACAATACACAGTATATACACAAAACATATAACATGGAAATATACACACATATATGGGCAGTTTCACACTGTCTGCCTGTAATTATAATTCATTTATAAAAAATCATTTTGTTATATTGAATTTAATTATTTAATAAAATGGAAATACTGAATTGATTTCATTCTATGAAATCCGTAACCCTGTTCTTTATACATGAGAAAATAAAATACGAACTTTTTAAATGAATATAACAAGGGTTATAGTTATCTTTATCTCTATGGTAATTATTATTAATCTAAACATTTTTATTAAGGGTAACTCCCTTTTAATTATTCTACTCTTCAGCCTGCTTGGCTATCAACAATAATTAATATGAAACAATAAAATTTGTGACATCTAATATCTTGATAACACTCTTAGAGCTTCTCTGCACTCTCCCTTACTTTATCACATTTAATTTATCAAATATAATTTTTTATACAGTGCACAATCTCATGAAAACATTTGCTTAGAGTCTTTCTGCACTCTTATTAACATATTATTATAATAATCACACATTATCTAAATGTTCTGTCTTTTTGAATAAATGTCTCTATATGATATACAGTACAACATTTAAAAGTGTCTTTAGGCTTTAGTCATACCGCCTATATAAAAAAATGTTTATCAATTATTTAAAACTGTTCAAATTCGTTTATAGCGGCTTTTCATTTACTTGTTGTGTTTTACAACATTATTATGAACCCTGAACCATATCAGGTCACCTGTTTTGATGATTTCATGTTACACAGATGTACACGGGTCTCAGGCGTCGGCGTTGAGTACAGCTATTCCTCTCGAAACCTCCGTCAGCGTCGCTTAGCGGTGTATGAACAGCTAGGCTAGGCGTCGTTCCTTTATCGTCATGGACACAGCGTCTCTGGCCTCGGGTATAGTCTGATGTCCGTAGTACGTAGTTGTAGTAACTCAGGTGTCTGCCGGTCTCATTGAAGCGTCTTCTGCAGCGTATCGTTCCGTGTGTACGACTCAACGAATACTTTATGAATGCGACAGATGCTCGTTTTGTTTGCTATATAAAATCTTATCTGTACCCTTCTAAATGTACAATTGTAGCAGATAACGCTTATTATGCGTACTCCAGTTAGAACGATAAACATTGATAACAATGTTTTGTTATAACACTCCCCCACTTGCTTTAAAAAAAATTGTTTGTGCTTTACAGAACAACATATACTTTTTTTTTTTTTTTTTTCTCTATGTTTAGTACATACACAGTCAGTTATATTACATGTTTATTAGAAAGAATATAAAATCTTATCTTAAAGTAACAATCACATATGGGTATTATTGGATATAATGACGCAGAGATGACGCATGGTACTTTCCGACGTCCTTTTGCTTCACTGGGTCATATACCATGTAGGTGTGTGGTCCTAGACGACTCCTTAGTTCATATGGGCCACAGAATAGTCTGAAGAATTTCTTGGAAGTGTTTAATATACTACTTCCCACAGGATTTGTCTTTATCAATACCTTATCACCAATCTGGAATCTTGTCAATCGGTGAGTTCTATTATACCGGTCTCTCCTTTTACCTGCTTGATGATATAACTGTCGTTCAGCTCTGTTTATTTTTATTTGAATTGGCAAATCTACATTATAATTTTCCGGTTTATTAATCATGTTGTGCCAGAATCTTTTAGGTATTTTATTCTCACTTAATTCTAACGGTGTGTATCCTGTAGCTTCACTATAATTGTGATTCATTGCATCTTCGAAAAATTGTAGATAGTCAGGCCATTTACTCTGTTGATTGTAGCAATATAACCTCATGTACTTGCCTAACTCTCTATTTATTCTTTCAGCTAGATTAGTTTGTGGATGCCTTATGGATGTAAGTATAGGTTTTATACCTTGTCTTGTCAATGCGTCCTTCCATAATTTATTACCAAACTGCTAACCTTGATCTGTCAACACTTTATCCATTTTTCCATACTTTGGTATATACTTCTGGGTGATGACGTTCAGAACAGATTTCATGGTGGGTCTTCGTACAGCATATAACTTTACTAGCTTGGTAAACACATCTACCGTCACAATTATATGGCGGTACCCACGACTTGATCGCGGGAGTGGTCCAAGGAAATCAAGTGCAACTATATCCCCGTTCTTCTTAGTTCTGATACTCCCCATTTCAACGCAAGTGTTTAAATTCGGATGTTTGGCTGTTTGACAATCATGGCATTTCCTAACAATTATTTTAATTTTTCTGAACATATTATTACAGGTGAAGGCTTCTTTCATAGTTAAATAGCACTTCAATGGAGATGCATGAGCTAGACTACGATGACATGGGATAATTAATTGCTGTAACATGTCATGAGATAGCACAACTTTCCAATCATAATTAATAAGCTTAAATAAAATTCCATCTTTCACATAATAATTTATAGGTAACGGATTATTTTTTATATTCTGTAATCGCTGATCTTTATCTTGCTCTCTAGCGAGATTACGTAGTAATTCTTGTACTTCTCTCTCGGGTTTGTATGTTATGTTGCTAAGTACCCTGACATCTTGTGGTTTAGCTTCATGTGTTTCTTCTTTTTCTTCTATATAACGGCTTAAGGTATCAGCTACTTCATTGTCTTTGCCTTTGCAGTATTTAATGGTGAAAGAATATTCCCCAATGGCAAGTATCCACCGCATCAACCTCGCACTCTTTACCTTACATGTTAATAGGAAAGATAAAGCCTGATGATCTGTATGAATTTCAAAATGAGTTCCGCATAGATAGAATCGGAACTGGGATAATGCATATACAATAGCTAGTACTTCCTTTTCTGTAGTGCAGTACTCTATCTCCGCTCCTCGGAATACACGACTGGCATAGGCGATGACCCTTAAGTCTCCTTTTGAGTCTTTTTGATACAATACACTTCCCATTGCATATTGACTTGCGTCTGCATATAGCACATAATCGCCGTCTTTCTTCGGATGGTGTAGCATTAAATTTTGTTTAAACAATGTTTTGACTCGATCCACTGCTTCAGTGTGATGCTGCTCCCATCTCCATTTTCTCTTCTTTTGTGTTAACTCCAGCAGAGGTTTTACTGTTGCTGCATAGTCAGATGAGAAGCGTCGATAATAACCAGTCAATCCTAGGAAAGCTCTTACTCCTTTTACATTTTTAGGAATAGGGAAATTTAGGATACTTTGGATCTTGATAGGATCAGGTTTGATACCTCGTTCGGATATAATATGACCAAGGAACTTGATATTGGTTTTTAGGAATTCACATTTTTTATAATTGAGGGAAATTTTGGCTACTCTAAATTTCTCAAAAATAACTCGTAATTGATTTACGTGTTCCTGAATAGTTTTCGACACAACGAGTATGTCATCTACAAATACCATTGTGTAAGGTGACACCTCCTCTCCAAGTGCATTTTCTAGACATCGTACAATAGCAGACAAGCTAGTGCTCAATCCAAACGGTACTACGTTGTATTCATAGGTCTTGTTTTTGTAGAGGAACGCCGTATACTTGCGGTCACTCTCTCGTATTGGTATCTGCCAGAAACTAGAAGTAAGGTCTAATTTTGTTAAATATCTAGCTCCTTCACATTTAGCAAATAACTCTTCAGCATTTGGAGTGCAGTCGTACATCTTTTCAACAACGTTGTTAAGGTTACGCATATCCATACACAGTCTAATCGCATCATCTTTTTTCTTGATTACTACAAGTGGATTCAGGTAATTGCTATGTGATCTGCGGATGACATTGTTATCTAACATACGCTGAATTTCTTGATCTACCTGCTCCTCGTATTTCATTGGAATCGTATATGTGCGTCTGACAAACTTGGACGGGTCAGTTACCTTAATTCGATGCTGGTAGACGTGAGTTTGAGTTGGTACTTCGCTAAAGATGTCCTCATATTCTCCTAATAGATCATTTATGTGTTGTTCTCCTGGCTGATCTTCTACTTCTTCTGGATGTATCCGTTCTTCGGCTAATGTGATCTTGGGTCTACTAATTTTAAGTATTTCCGGTTGTGGAGGATTCTGTTCTTTAACAGGTGCTCTTAAATCTATAGTTTGACATATATTATTAACTGTACATGTCATTTGTCCATCTTTCATATTGATAACAGCATTGAGTCGGTCTAGCGCATCCACTCCCAGAATGCAGTCATATATTAGCTTATCAACTATCAGTACAGGTAATTCTATCTCTAATCCTTGACAGGTAATACTAACATACATCTGATGGTTTACTTTTTCCATCGATTTATTTGCTGTAGTTATTTGTATCTCCCGTGTAGGCAACTTCGGTACATTTTTAAAATGAGCATTATGAATTTTTACCCATGCACTATTGATAATTGTGACCTCACTCCCTGTATCAACTAATGCGTTAACAGGTACATTATTAACATACAGTTTTATTTGTGGACATACAGTATTATTTATTGGATTAATTTTATCGGTCATAAATAATTCTTCCCTAAGATCAGGTGGGAATATACCTCCTATACAGACTCCAGAATGTAGTCATTGATTTTCAGTCTTCGATGTGGACGGTTTATTACGTTCATCAGTGTTTCTCGGTGTCTCTTTCTGTTTTTTCTCAACGGTAATCGCCTGCGTATTTGCATTCCTATCGGATGTCCATGGTTTCGAAAATCGTTTCGACGAATTCGGCCCTCGGTAACCTCCTTTGTAATTACCTCTTTCATTATTTTGCTCCTGCTTCTCATATGTTCGTCCATCTTCATGGCGTCTATCATATGATACATTTTTGTTTTTCAGATATTTTTCATCGTCTGTAGTCTATCTTCTCTGCCTTTATCTTCTTGGCGATATCTTTGCGAATACCACGTACCTCTATCTTGATTTTGGTTCCGGTTATCTCGCTGAACTCCTCTTGGTGGGTCTCGTTCACGGATTACACCCTCCATCTGTGTTAAAAGTATTAATAGATCTTCAATGGTAGCTATACCCTGAACATGTATAGCTAGTTGGATGTTCCTGCTGAAATGATTAGCAAGCTTAATGACTAATTCTTTTTGTGTTAAAGCGGGACGTAAATGTTTACTCCTCTCTACTAACATAATGACGTATTCATCTTCAGACAGCTTACCTGGATTATATTTACCAAATTCCAGTGTATTTCGTATTCTCATTTGTATGTATTCATTCCAATACCTCCGTTCGAATGCTAGTTTAAATTCTTCATACGTTTTTAAATCGTCATTCACCATCGTGAACCAACTGGCTGCTGCATCTTTTAAGTAACGGCTTACAAAGTCTATTTTATCTTTGTCACTGAGAATAGATCCAATACTATCCATTTCTTTCTCACATTTGATACGAAATTCAATGGGATTTTCCCCTCTGGATCCTCTAAAATAGTTAATGGGTCTCTCTTCTCTAGGTACGGTCGAGTATACTAACGCTTGTGTTGGTAGTCTTCTCACTTCTCGTGTAAGTCGGTCTACTTCACCTTTTAACTTGACTTCCAGCTGATCTACCCTGTTGTCATGGTGTTGGATAGATTTCTTGATGGTGTCGTCTGCTGCGGCGAGACTTTTTGTTTCTTCTTCAATTTTCATGGTCTTCCTGACATTACTCTGCACCAACTCGCTGATGACTTGTATCTTGGTATCTTGTCGATGCGTAATTTTTTCGAGTTTCTGGTCCAGTGTGTAGGCCATAGATTTAAAATTTTGTTGTAGTCTTTTTCGCTGCTCTTCGAAATTTTCATTCATCACCACCGCTTGTTGTTTTAGAGACTCCTTAACTTTACCTTCTAAGGTCTCCATTCGTTCCATAATTTCTACCTTACTTTCAGCATTATACGCGTATAGTTTCTGAATTTCTGACGTGCTTGCTTCCAATCTTCTCATAGTTTCAGCACCACTAGTTTTTATTTCTTCAAACCTTTTTACGTTTTCAGCGTTGCTGGCTTCTAACTTCTTCATTATGTCGGCTAAACTGACCTCTTGTTTATGTGCCATGTTTAATTTTAATTTGGTGAACCGATTTTAAAATATTTATTATTAATTTGTATATTATTAATTATTTGGATTATTATTAAATATTGGTAGTCATTTATTCATCAACATACAACCGTTATCTTGGGCGCCTGTAGTATCAGTTTCTGATAACCACAATATTTATCTAAGCTCCCCTTTGTTTACTCTACTGATAACGCTAACTGTACGTTCTTATCAGCTACATTCAACATATAAATGCACGTTTTATAATAATTACACATCAACTCTAAATATTTGTTCTACGTGAATTTATATTTATTTAACTTCTTACTAATTTTTAATTTTTTCGTATTATGTTTTTTTTTTTTATTTATTTAATCGGGCCCCACGTTGGAAGCGACATTTTCTTTTGCAACACATCTTTTTATGATTTCTTTCATTATGGATTATGAGTTTTACATGGACCTGGTTAGGGTATACCATGCCAACACTTACCTGCAGTATATGGTACTTTTCTGCTTTGCCGGCTATTAGGTGTGGGATTTGGGCTTATTAGGTATCAGGTAACGAGTTGGGACGATGTGTTTCCAAAAGAATTATTTTAGGAAGCTGAGTTGTATAAATTGTGAATAAATGAAAACTACCTTTTTAGTCTATCATTCCAATGATTATAATTGTCACCCTCAAGGAGCTTATCTTTAAACAAATCATAATAATAAAAAGAATTTCAAATATTTAACACGATTTACGGCGGGTTCCACCAATTTATATTCTTTCTTGAATATTACTTTACACATATTTTCTCTAGTGATATATTGTTATAATGCTTACGTCTAACAATCACATATTAAAATCATATATCTTAGTACATAATTTATAAGTTCCTGGAAATAAGACATACAATACACAGTATATACACAAAACATATAACATGGAAATATACACACATATATGGGCAGTTTCACACTGTCTGCCTGTAATTATAATTCATTTATAAAAAATCATTTTGTTATATTGAATTTAATTATTTAATAAAATGGAAATACTGAATTGATTTCATTCTATGAAATCCGTAACCCTGTTCTTTATACATGAGAAAATAAAATACGAACTTTTTAAATGAATATAACAAGGGTTATAGTTATCTTTATCTCTATGGTAATTATTATTAATCTAAACATTTTTATTAAGGGTAACTCCCTTTTAATTATTCTACTCTTCAGCCTGCTTGGCTATCAACAATAATTAATATGAAACAATAAAATTTGTGACATCTAATATCTTGATAACACTCTTAGAGCTTCTCTGCACTCTCCCTTACTTTATCACATTTAATTTATCAAATATAATTTTTTATACAGTGCACAATCTCATGAAAACATTTGCTTAGAGTCTTTCTGCACTCTTATTAACATATTATTATAATAATCACACATTATCTAAATGTTCTGTCTTTTTGAATAAATGTCTCTATATGATATACAGTACAACATTTAAAAGTGTCTTTAGGCTTTAGTCATACCGCCTATATAAAAAAATGTTTATCAATTATTTAAAACTGTTCAAATTCGTTTATAGCGGCTTTTCATTTACTTGTTGTGTTTTACAACATTATTATGAACCCTGAACCATATCAGGTCACCTGTTTTGATGATTTCATGTTACACAGATGTACATGGGTCTCAGGCGTCGGCGTTGAGTACAGCTATTCCTCTCGAAACCTCCGTCAGCGTCGCTTAGCGGTGTATGAACAGCTAGGCTAGGCGTCGTTCCTTTATCGTCATGGACACAGCGTCTCTGGCCTCGGGTATAGTCTGATGTCCGTAGTACGTAGTTGTAGTAACTCAGGTGTCTGCCGGTCTCATTGAAGCGTCTTCTGCAGCGTATCGTTCCGTGTGTACGACTCAACGAATACTTTATGAATGCGACAGATGCTCGTTTTGTTTGCTATATAAAATCTTATCTGTACCCTTCTAAATGTACAATTGTAGCAGATAACGCTTATTATGCGTACTCCAGTTAGAACGATAAACATTGATAACAATGTTTTGTTATAATATATATATATATATATATATGCAATCTGTATTAATCACAATTGCCAATACTAGTAACAATAAAAATTAATCAAGCAGTATAACAAGTGGACCCTTTTTAGCACAGTTAATAATATAAATCACAAATATATATATATATATATATATTGTAACTCTACTTATATGCGTTGTTGTTGTGTTGTGTGAGTGTATGAGCACCTACCTGCTGTCCGATCTTGCGGTTTTCTTCCGACTAGGGCGTGTGGATTTTGGATTTGATTTCGCAAGTATGTAATCTCAAATATATGACAACAGCACACTAAATAAGTTACTTTAAAAGTGAAGAGTTTTGTGAGGTTGGTAGGGTCCGTAGTACAGCAATAAAAAAATACAATATGGGGTAATAAAACGGTGTTTATTACTCCAATAACACACAAGAATAAAATGGTTATATGATCAAATATCCTTACAGTCTAAACAATAAATAGATCTTGAATAATGTTTTTTAAATGGTTGATAATTTCACGAAGTTGAGCTCGTTATTTTGAAAGAGTTAATTTTAACTGAAAATTCAATTAATTAATTTACTTTAATTTAATTTAATTGCTTTAAAATTAGATTCAAATGAAAATAAAAAACTCTAAAGTTAATTGAATATATTCCAAAATAAACTAGGCGTGACAGTCTAGTTCACGTCCCTTTATTTACTAGTGACTTGACTCTCGTATACTGCAGTATGAGCAAATTATTTAATTGTTTGTTAAGATTTGTATAGCGCTTTCTGTTTTATCTCTATTAATTCTTAACTAAAGCTTACTAATTACTTATACTGGCTATACAGATTATCACAAATGAATTATTCTTATTTACTAGAGTCTTTGATTTGTGGCACCTGAATGATTTAAATTACAATGATTTTAATTGAAAAAGAAAGAAAATTTAACGTTTGAAAAATAGATAACTTGATTTTGCTTTCCTGATTTTGAAGTGGATCGTAGAGATGCTCCAGATGTCCCTCGCTGTCCTTGTCCAATCGGCTAGAGATAGTGATCTACTTGAGCGTCCTGGGTTTCGGCGTTGAGCTCGGAAATTAGCAACCTCTCCTCTCCTGTTATTTGTTGAAGTTTTTACGTCTGCGGCTTTCTGCGAGAACTGCTTTACGTCCCTCATCGATTGCACGTCCCACGTCAGCGTGTGTGTGTGTCGTTCGAGTGGTAGCTCTGCTCGTCAGCTGATTCACCAATGGTTTAGACGGCCTCTCTGTCGTATTCTTGAAGTAAGGTCTTGTAGTCTTGTAGATCTCTTGCATGCTTATGACCACAGCTTGTAGTGCACAATAAGCTTGTTTGTTGAAATGAAGAGTATCTTGACTGAATGCTATAATTACGGATCGTTACAGTTGATCTGTGTTATAATGTTCGTAATTATGCGTGTTGACCACGTAGAGTCCTCAGATGAGTCTTCACAAAACTATGGTTTTGAGACGATCGAAGAAAATACGTCTGTTCTTCTCAAATACTGGCAGTAGAGTGTTCGGTCAGCCCCAAAACTCCGCGCTGGTTGGGATTTCTTCAAATGATTTGATTGGCTGACACACTCTCCCTACTACACAAAATCTGAATCACCTTAGTCTGTGAGAACAAAGTTAGTTTCCCACAGACGGAGAATTTATATTATTACTAATATTCTTAACACAACGGAACTGAATTGTCGCTCCGGATTTCCTGTGACAGTTTTAAATTGCGATTTTCTTGGTTGCAAACCAAGTTGTGCTAATTCCAAAATATACAATTTGTTGTAAATTCTTATATTTATAACATATTAAAAGCTCATTAATGTAGCTCATTTATTACAGAAGTTATTCACATTAGATTAATTAACTCTGTTATTATTTAATTATATTGCGTAAAATTCGCACACCTTATTATTAATATTTCGGCAAACATTTTGGCTATAATGGATTTCGCCTTAATTTACTGGTTTCCAAAATATTAATAATTGAAAGTTTGGGGTGTGGTCGTCTTCTTTCCACAGCGAGCTGATTATGTAACAGCCGCGTGTGCGTCTTTTACAATGCATTATTTTGATCGCTATTACATACGAGTGGAGTTTCGACTATTAAAATTTATTTAAACATGAATATAGTATACACGTAACATATAATTCCAAATAAATGATATTTGGTCCTGTTATAATATATATATTATAACAAATAGAAATAGTAGTGGGTGTTGTTTAAAATGTTGTAATCGTGTCGGGCTTTACCTCCGCGCACTTTTGTTACTTACTCTGTTGACTGGATCCTCTGCAGTGATGTAGTCCTGTAACACAACTTAAAACTATGCTTTTGTGGGCGCCACTTGGAAACGTTTGTTCCAAGAAAAAATTAAATGTGATTGATAAAATTTTTAAATCTACGAAAAAATTTAAACAAGTCAGTTTAGCTTTGAAAAATCAGTTAAGTTTAATGATCCTTTAAAAAATAACAAACAAATCGTCTGAAGGACTATCATTCATAAAAATTATAAAATTGCAGAGAAAAAATTTTACAAGTTATTATTATTGACAATTTTTTATATGTCCAATCAAGTATCGGCTAGTATTTCAGATTCTGACTCAGTTGACAAGCATGAGTTTAATATGTGAAAAAACTTTAATCTCAGGACGTGACTCCTTTGAACTACCAAGACATATCAATTAGATGCCTTACAAGAAAAAAACTAAGTGATTTGAAGGTGTATGTGTGGCGTGTAAAGTACAACTGTGTGATAATTGTAACCAGGTAACAAATGATTTTAATTTTTGTAACTCACGTTCCAACGGTCGCTTATTCTCTCACTGGACACTTCCTTCGGGTAGTTTCTCGATCTCGCCTCTTCGGGTGTACACTGAATCTATTTAAAGTCAATTTTTTCGATCGTTACTTTTTCCGCACTTTTTGTCAAAACGTTTGGCAGTAAAATCTCGTTCAAACGCCGCCACTACGAATCATCTGTTTAGCGTTGATACAGAAATCTGCCACCGCAGCGCTGACTCCCATGCAGTTTTGAGGAAGGCTAGTGTATTGTTTGTTTACGTTCGGGGGAATTATTTGTCACGTTAGTCAGTCAATGCGAACACAGCAGAATTCGTTCTCTATTAAATGTTTGGGACCCTCCTGGGCCGTCGACGTTCTGGCTGCGTGCTTTCTATTAAAATTTGCCGTATCGCCGCTCTATTTCAGCGATACTTTTTGGCGTATACTCTCGTTGAGGTTAAGTCAGTCGGGTATGTCTATGTACGGGAAAAAGCCTTCCTGCCGTGTCTTGTCGATTTCTCGCCTCTCGGTTTCGCCTTAGCTGCGTTGATCAGTGTTGTGTGAGATGCATCAATTCTGGAGTTCAATCTTCAAGTGTTTTGTGGTCAAATTTTGTCTCGCTTTTATACTAAATCGGGATGACTGTTTTCGTCGACTTCCGGTATATTTGTGTAAAAATTCTTTCTAGATTGTTCGAGAATAAACGAAATGGAATGTCATAGAACAATTTTCACTTCCGTAGAAGCTTTTAGAACGAATTTCTTATTCTTCATACAATGGATATTTCAAAATTTACACTGGTATTTATCAAACAGTTTCACATTAGTACTTACAATTTGTATGCCATTAATGTATTTAGATTCCTTGTTTTTTACTGAATCTAGCGATACTAAATATGATTGGTATCTAATTAACTTAAGTCTAAAAAACATTACAATTTACAACCCTCACCTTGAGTTGTAGTCATTAAAAACACAATATTTATAACAAAAATTGCTGTGGAGTTATAAAGTTCCCTTCACAAGCTGGACATCTACTACTACTACTCTCCTACAACAAAATAAACAAATTTTAACATCAATAAAACACAAATAAATACAATTTTATATGGCCTCTGCTCATGGCCTAGGTTCTTGTCAATTTTCTAATACAATGATTAGTCTTTTTCCTTAATATATGTGTTATTTCACCACTATACACACAGAGTTTATTATTTTGTCTATCTTTTGTGATACCTGGTTACTTTGTACATATTTTATATTTATCACAAGATGACATAGCATCATTGATTGTCTTGAGATGTCATTTTTTATGGTGTGACAAATCTCACTCTAAATAGTTAAATTCTTTTAGAATTGATTTTACTTTCAACTGAGTTTATTTCTTATTAAGGTATTTTGATGTATTGTACCTTTCTATCTTATTTTGTTAGTATTATGTAAGTATTTTAGCCAGATCTGATTATTTTTGTACTGGATAATTGGCTTCAGCCATACATGGCATAAGTAAATATTTTGCTGACTTGACTATTACAATGTTAAAGTTGGTCAGGTATATTAGTATAGTTGCTTTATATCATATTACAGCTTTCTAATACAGTTTGGTTGCATTTTGGCAACATTAAATTCATAAATTACACAATATTAGATGCCTATTACATGTTTTTAGTTAACACTGTTTTTGGCTATTTTGGCTGCTTTTTATTCATTTGACAGCTTCCTTTATTTAAGATAAATTGTTCACTATTGTCTGCTTGACAATTACATATAGTTTTTATTTAAATCTGATAATAATTAATTTTTTCATGAAATCTTGGTGTATGGTCTCAAATCCAACACATTAATATTTTTTTGTCATTGCAAATATACAATCTTTATTTTAACTTAAACTCTTTCTAATAATGTATTTAAGTCATTTAATACATTTATTTTATTTACATCACATAATATAATGATGGATCATGTCCATTTATTCACAAAAAATAGTTTTTAATACTATATTCATAGTTATAAAACTTAATAATTATTGACTTCATTCTGGTGGATTCTGACATTATTTCTCTCTCTTATAGTGTCTTATGGTTTTTTCACTCGTATTCACTTTAATAATATATATGGGGTTTTGTCTTAGTCATAGTTTGGTCGTTTTTTCAAGTTGATAGAAATAATTATTATACAAAATTACACAATTTTTTGGGACTACTTGGGTTCGATACTGTTCACTTCACTTTCCTCTTATACTAACTTACTATATAAATGATTTCTTTTTATGGAACGTTCTGTGACGTTACAATATATATATATATATATATATATATATCCACAGGACTTGTTCTAACAAAATTTTAATCATTATAAATATAAAAATACTGTTCATATGTATGCTTTCTTTTATGATTTGAAAACTGGTGGAGTGTTGTTGTCGAGGTTTAATAAATGGAATCCTCCCACCTGTACTTTTGAAGAACTGGTGATACCCATTAGAGCCTGTGAGGAAGAGTGTGGTGATGGTGATGGTAAGTTCCGAACTCCTGCTTGTCTCCTAGGCAGCTGTCTTTTTGGTGTTGTGGAACATCTCCAAGTCTAACGGCGATGGGGAGCATTCTAGTGTACAGCTCTGCTGATGGTGGCGGATGTTGTCATCATCTCTGCATTTCCCCTTCTCTCGGCTGGGCGAGGACCCTGCAACATTTTTTATTGTAGTGGGCCGTCAGGAAATACAACTACCCGAATTCTCTCTTGCCTCGTAACATCGACACCATACCCACACTGTCACAATTTTATCCACACCACTATTCGTTATTAGCAATACTGTTCTGTGCAATAAGCGAGCTTGAAAATTTACATTTTCAATAACATGTACAACATTCAAAACATTTACATTAAATTACTTTTAAAATTAGTTTCACTTTTACTTCTTTTACATTTCACATTTACTTTTTAAATCTCTCAAGCAGTTAAGAGCAAATCGCCACGTGCTCTCAGATATACCGGAAGTAATGTATGAGTCACACATACACACACACACACAAATTAGCATGCATACTCATTATTAACTTAGCATAATTTAACACACATGCCCCCTTATTAAATTAACAGCGAATAAGATAATGATTCTCACCTGAGGCACTTTATAAAATTACAAACTCATAGTAGTAGAACAAATTGTTTGCCACGCCATCAGACCTCGAAACGTCCAGTCGAAAGGATGGAGATGAAATGAGAGCGAACAGCTTGTTCTTCTAACTGACCATGCCACACAAAAAAACTTGTTGAGGACTGAGAAACAGCTGATGCGGGTAGCTGAATTACATCGCCGTAGCGCGGCAACCTTGATCAAGTCAGCTTTGTCTCCCCACGGCCACACAGAGGCGGCTTTTCAAGTTTAAATCATGCCGGGAAAATTTAAATCCCAGCACAATACTATGAGAGGGTCATAGGCTGGTAAGAGGCACCAGCAGCGAGATTGATTTTGAATAAGTCTCAGCACTAAATGCTGGTTAACGCCTACTGTTTTCTGTTATATGGGGCAGAATATGTGTAGTTGGTCAGCTCTGCCAGCAGATCCTACTTCTATGAGTCCTTGATGACCCCATTAGTCATATGGCCCCTGGGTACACTGTGGTATGTGGACTGCCATTATGCAGCAAGATGGAAGACGGTGAAATGGCAAGTTCTCAGTGCCTCAGGTATGGCAACTCCAACAGAAGGCCCCTGATCCACCAGTTTGGAGGTTGGGCAAGAGGCTAACATCCTGGCACTATAAAAAAAATCAATCATTGTGAATCCAAGACAACAGACTTGAATAAAGGATGGGAATTATGATTTAAACAAACAGAACATCAAAAGAATAAGGATTTGGTTATGGTTTTAGTAGCATAGAGCATAAGGACTATATTATGCCCTGGAAATATGAGAGAGAGGTCTCTGAAAATCATGAAACTTAAGGGAGCTGTTGTGGTCCTTCAAGATATAATATGGTGATGGAGTGGAAGGATGGATAAGAAGAATTATTCATTACTATACAGTGGACTTGAAAAGAGAACAGGAACTAGTTTCATCGTTAACAAGAAAGTTAACAAAAGCTTAATAGATTTTGAACCAGTTAGTAGAACCTTAAGGTTTTGTAGAATTCAAATCAAAGGAAAGTTTAGGAACATATAAATATTATCAGTTAATGCACCAACTGAAGAAAAGGTGAGAATGAGAAAGAGGAATTTTATGAACAGCTAGAACGAGTGTTCAATAAAATACAAAAGTATGACTTATTAATTATTTTGGGATATTTAAATACCAAAATCGGTAAGAAGAGTTTTCTGGATATAGTTGCAGGAAAACATACTACATAATGAAATGATAATGTAAGCATTTTGTTGTAAGATTTAGGTTATTCCCAGTTTCCCATAAATTGGTGTAAAGTACACAATTTCCACATAAACGAATTCATCTGGGAACATGGCGTTCACCAGATGGCAGCACTGTAAGTCTAATGATTATGTGCTTGCCTTGGCCAGACATTCGTCATCAATTAATGATGTGAGAAGTTATAGAGGGCTTAATTGTGATTCAGATCATAGTCAAACCAGTTTTAAGAGAATGGATTGCCAGTATAAGAGTCTACACAACTTAAGAGGAAAAAAGTGGAACACCAGTGAATTATTAAGTGAACAGAAGAAATGTACAAGGCAAGATTTCTTCCATAATGAGGATATTAGGAATGAACTACAGGTATTGTTCATAAACAAAACAATCCAGACATGTCACCCGGAATGATCTCAACATCTGGACAGAATGGAGGATCTCCTAAAGTAGGATATAGGTATACCCTTTGGAACAAGGATTGTAGGAAGACCAAGAGCAAGATGACAAGATATCCTGTGAAGACAGAAAAGGCAATGTGGCCTACTCCATAAAGTGAAGAAAAAGAAGAAGACAGAAGAAATTAATGTATCAAGCTGTCATCAAAGAAAAGTTGGAGCAGCAGACTGAAGGTGAACCCATTGAGGATGGTTGGGTTAAACTACATCTGCACTCAAAGAAGCAGCGGATCTAGCTTTGGGGGAGAGGTGGAATGTTAGTAATGAGGATTGGTTAAAATAGAATTGTAAAGAAGCAGTAAGTAAAAAATGAAGCCAGGAAGAAAATGATTTGAAAACAGACAAGGACCAATTATTTGAGATATCAAGAACTGAGAAGGGATTCCAATAAAATGTATCATAAAAAGAAGAGAGAAGCATTTAAATAGGCAATGACAGAAATTGAAAACTTGTGCTCAGAGAGCAAGGTAAGAAAAATATATATACATATGCTGCTGTGGAAAGGATAAGACAGGAATTCCAACCTAAATTATTTATATGCAGGGATGTTCTAGTGAACATGAAAAGGTAATGAAAAGATGGGTAGATTGTTTCAGTGGGGAAGCTTCTGGTGAAGATTACATTGTTGCAGAAGTTATTAAGTATGCTGTGGGTACCACAGTTCAAAGAGTGCATGCTTTAGTCTGGAAGGTATGGCAAGAGGAAATTATGACTGACGAATGGAACACTGGTATTGTATGCCTGATTGATAAAAAAGGCAATAAATGAATTGTGGAAATTACAGAGGCATAACATAACGTTGCTAAGTGATGTGTACAAAGTATTTTCTATGATACTTAATGAAAGGTTAAAAAGATATTCAGAAAATATTCTGGGTGAGTACCATGGGGGATTCCAACAAAATAGGGATATGCAGTTGCACTTTTCATTTGTGGACTTTAACAAGCATTTGGTAGTACTGACAGTTCTAAATTGTATAAAATACTTAAAGAGGACAAAGTTCCACATAAATTGGTGCATCTCATAAGAATGACTATGATCAGTAGGCCTACTAGAGCAAGAGTGGTAGTCAATAGCATTACATATTAGCAAGTCCTTTATTCTAAAAACAGGTGTCAAGCAAGGTGATGGGTTGTATCCACTTTGTTTAATTTTGCACTCCTCAAGGTCGCTTCAGTGGTTAATCCAAAGGGAAACATATTTTTCAAATCAGTACAGATTTGCACTAATGCCGATGACATTGCAGCAATTGTGAGGGACATGGCATCTATAAAGAACATGTATAAAGTGATAGAACAAGAACCAAAAAATTTAGACCTCATAGTGAATGAGGATAAAAAAGTACATAGTCTTGACTTAATGTAATTTGAACAGGGTTCTTCAAAAACAAATTATAGGAGAAAGAAAATTTCTTGTTTTTTTTCTATGATGTGTCTATTGATTGACTAATTATAAGTATAACACTACTGACTCGGAACACATGTGTTCCGAGTCGGTAGTGTTATACTTATAATTAGTAAAGAAACTTTTATGAGATGAAAGAGTTTAAATATCTTGGGAACACCCTGAATTATCAGAACAAGATGAATGACAACATTTAGGAAAGAATTCAACAAGGAAACCATGCCTATTTTCCCAAAACAAAAATGTTTAAAAATAAGTTGATTACAAGACAAACCAAAATGAGGATTTACATACCCATGGTGCACTCTGTTGTGACATATGACTATGAAATATGGTCTTTGTTAGAAAGTGATGAGAACCAATTGAGAAGGTTTGGGAAAAACCCTTCAGGAGGATATTTGGTGCAATTAAAGAAGGAGACTCGTGGAGGACAAGGAAAACTAAAGAATTGGATGCACTTATCGAAAGGAAAGATATCATAAGGTTCATCAAAGCACAAAGAGTAACTTGGCTGGAGCATGTTGAAATAATGGATGATGCAAGAATGGTTAAGAGTGTCTGAAAGTGGAGATTATAAAAAGAAGAAGGGGTTGACCATGGAAAAGGTAGATGGATTATAGAATTTGAGACCTTGCTACAATGAGTATAAGAGGCTGTAAAGGATTGGCAAATGATAGAGGGAAGTGGAAGCAGTGGTGCACCCAGGGGGGTTTTAGGGGTTAGACCCCCCTTAAAATATGGAAAACAAATTGTATAATCAACATACATACAGATAATACCCTAATTACTATATTTTCACAGATAATACCCTAATTACTATATTTTCACAAACAAATAAACATTTGTACTATTACTAAATGATAAACTAAAAATCAGCATAGGTAAATTTACCAAACATGAATCAACTATTTCCGTGCACATGATACGTAATGTGCATGCATCAGTGTAGAAACATAGCTAAGTTTTCTTCAAGAAGCCATGGAGATTATTGTGTTTGTACTTTTCAAAAAACAACAGTTTTCATCAAAAGCATAGTTTAGTTTATTGCTATATGTCCGGCTTAGAGAGTGAAATGGATCAATCTGGATCGCTGTTGACTTAGGAGCAAAGGACAGTCGTACATAGTCAGAGTCGGAGACTCGGAAAATAATTTATAACATATACAAGTTTATTAAGTTGGAAGATAAAGAAATATCAAAATGAAAGTTACTGGAATAGGTAGCTTAAGTGTGCGGTGTGTCTCTAAGTAGAATTTATACAATTATTAAAGAAGCATCAGCATATACGAGTGATAAAAAAATCTTTCAGCACTCCACATAAAAAATGTTCAACAAAGGAAATAAAAATCCATTTAGACAATTTTGGCAAATGCTATTGGACTTGAATGGAAATCAATCCATAGAATGGAAAAGACCAGCATTTAAAGTTATTTAAAATTTTTAGTGATTTTAATTTAAATGGTAGTGCATTTAATCTGTGATACACTAGTCAAATTGGATTTCGATCTGTCAAAAAGAGTAGGAAACTTTAAATAGAAAACAGGACGTAATAGAAACTTAAAGAGTTGATATATAAAAAATATATCTGTATTATGGTAATACAGAGAACAACGAGTGCCCATAATATAGGTATACAGACAAAAGTTATTTTCATAACTCAACGTCAGTTACAAAAACGTGAATAAACAATGAAAAAAGTAGCTGAAAATTCCAATATACAAAGGACAGCGGGTAGTTGTAGTTCATGTTGGTGGTGAAAACAGGTTCGTACTTAATGCGCTATTAATCTTTAAATCGGCAACCAAAGAAGGTGATTACCACAACAACATGAACTATGAAAATTATGAAAAGTGGATGTCTGAAATGCTTATTCTGAATTTGAATAAAAACAGTGTAATAGTAACAGATAATGCCTCCTACCATAATGTACATATAAATCCACCTCTAACATCATTGACAAAAAAGGCAGGCATGCTAAACTGTTTAGTGAAATTAAACTATGGATTAACTCTATGGACTAATTAAACTAAATGTACCAACATACAAAACTTTTAAAGTAGATGCTATTTCAGCAAACCATGGACATTCCGTTTTACGATTTCTATTCTATCACCCAGATCTTAGTCCTATAGAAATGATTTGGGCCATTGTGAAGGAGCATGTTAAAATAAGAAATGTAAATTTTCCATAGACAGTGTTATAAACTTAGCAAAAAAGGAATTTTAAAGTATTTTTTACCACAGACTGGACATCATGAAAATTGAAAAGATTATGTGAGATTGGACCATAGATTGGATAATCTAACAGATCGTTTCGAAATGAACGTAGGATGGGATAGTAGCAGTGAAGACAATTTGAGTGATAATGATAGTGATGACAGTGAAGAAAACATGAGTGTGGGCAGGGGCGGCCCTACCATACGTGCAAGTGGTGCACGGCACCAGGGGGCGCTGGGCCCAGGGGGCGCCGAAGCCATAAGTAGGAAATATACTCCAATTAATTTAGGTTAATTTTTGTTTAGTACGACTTAGATACGTCATCAGGCATGATAATTATTCAGATTTCAACTTAAATTCAATTTTTATTCAATTAAATTTTGATAAGTGAAAATCAGTGCATATTTGCTAAAGTTATTTATCGAAGAGTTTCCCGACACCCACTGTTATGGGTGTAAAATCATAAAATTTATTGTGGGAAACTACACGGAATGCGATTTGTTCAATCGATTTGCGACCACTGTGGAGATCTAGTACCAACTATGCAAAGTCGTTCAAAACACCAGAGCTGTTATTTTCGTAGCGCCAAAACGGTGTTGTTTACATTCCACACTCAAAGCACTACGAATGAACTACCATAGGCAAAATTCGTTCGTAGCGTTTCGAGTGTGGAATGTAAACAACATATACTTTCTTCTAGATCTCCACAGACGTCGCTCTGAGCTCTGAGCGAAGAAGTCGGTTATCGCCATTATTCAACCGGATCGATTATTATTTATTTGAAACCTGCTGAAAAGTAAGTAAATTTTATCGATTCTACTTATTTTATCAATGTTATTTATATAGTTGAAGTTAACGTGAACTAAAAATATATGGCAGTGGAAACACAGGCTAGCGGCGAGAAATACAGATTATTTGCATTAACTTTAATGTTTGCAGATGGCTGATGTGGATGTGAAAAAAAAACTTTCCGGTGCACAGAATCGAAAAAGAAAAGTTGAAAAAGAAGTAAATGCGAAGAAATTTACAGGTTCCATCAAAAATTTCTTCAATCCAGTAAGTTGCGGTAATTGTTCTAATTTATTAACCCTGTAAGGAGCGGTGGGAGGTAAACACTCCACCTTTATGTTTTTAGTCTTTAAAGAATTATTTAACTATTTCACTAATAAATTAACGCTTTTTTGAGAAAATGCACTTTGTCCCCTCTTGCCCCATATGAAGGGCAAGACGGGACGACCTGTTCGTAATATCAGTTTTAAGGGATATTATTAATTGTTTGTTACATTCTTTCCCAAAATATACACACGTGATGACGTGAACGTCTACCTCATCACTATCACACAGATTTTTCTTTATTGTTGGCTAGCAATGAAAAAAGATTAATCGAAATATTTTGATACCCTGATCTGGCTCATTGCCCTCATTGGAATAAAATTCTTTTAAAATAATTTTCTTCTTTTTTTAAAAATTAAAGAGTCTAATATATAATTTATTTTTTAATAATATTTAGAACTGTATTCATTATAGTATATAGAATAAATGTAGTAATAACAATGATTTTTTTGTTAAAAAACAATATATTCTATAAAAAATCATATTTTTGAAATAAAATGTACACTTCTTAGGGTTAATTTACCTACTTTTTGTTACCTTTTCTTTAAGAGGCCCATCTTCAGCTTTCGAAAATCTAGTTACAGAAGAAAATCAAGAAGATATCAAAGATTCTAGTCCTATTTTTGCAGTTCCGTCTGCAGAGTCTTCCCCTCTACCAGTTATTGAATGTAACCCAGTAGAATGCGCTAATTCCTCTTCAGAAATGGAAATAGGATTATTTCCTAAAGATGCAATGAATGATCTTGCCTTATGGCCTGAAGTAATATCAGATAACCTAAGGATATGTTTAGTAAATCACGGACCAGTACAGTTAAACAATTTTATTTTTCCGAAGGATAATAAAAACAGATTATTTTCAAATGTATATTTTATAAAGAAGTTATGAAATAATGAAACTGTTGAAAGAGACTGGCTCGTCTACTCAAAATCAAATGATTCTGTTTATTGTTTTTACTGTAAACTTTTTAATGTTAATGCCACTACTTTTAATGATAAAATGGGATATAAAGATTGGCAACATTTGTCTATAAGTATAGAACTACATGAAAAAAGTTATAACCATTTAATGAGTGTTAAAAAGTGTCTTGATTTAAAAAGTTGTATTTTAAAAGGAAACACTGTAGACTCCATAAACCTAGCTGAGATTGAGCGCGAAAAAAAGGTGGATAGCTGTAATAGAAAGATTAATTTATCTCATCCAATTTTTAGTGAAGCAATGTTTAGAATTAAGAGGAAAGACTGAAACTATATTTAAATCCGATAATGAAAATTTTTTGAAATTGGTTGAATGTATTTCTAATTTTGATAATGTATTAGAGGAACACATTGCTCGCATCCAAAAAACTCAACATCGTATGCCTCATTATCTTGGTCATAAAATTCAGATGAAATAATCTATATAATGGGCAAAAAAATTAAAACAATTATTGTTAATGACCTAAAACTTTCAAAATACTATTCAGTTATTTTAGAATGCACTCCTGATATCTCACATGAGGAGCAAATTTCAGTCGTTGTTAGATTTGTATTTTTAAACCCATCTAAAAAATATGCTGAAGTGAAGGAACATTTTTTGGGTTTTTTCCCTATCACTGATACTACTGGCCAAGGGCTGTCGACATTTCTTTTAGAATTTTGACATCCTTGAATATTGACTTAAAGGATATGCGCGGTCAAGGGTATAATAATGGCACAAATATGAATGGCAAAAATATCGGCCAAAAAAAAAAATTCTAGAATTAAACCCACGAGTTTTTTATGTTCCTTGTGCGGGACACAGTCTTAATTTAATCATTAATGATGCAGCTAAGTGTTCACTAGAAATAACAAATTTCTTTTCTATTGTTCAAGAAATTTATATATTTTTTTCAGCATCAACTTCGTGTTGGCAGACACTTATGAGCATGGTTCCTACTTTAACTTTAAAACCACTATCTACTACTAGATGGGAGAGCAGAGTCGAAGCATTAAAGACACTTCGTTTTAACCTAGGAAAAATTTATGATGCTTTATATTCAATTTATTCTGATGACAAAAGAGATACTGACTCAAAAAACTTAGCTAGTTCATTAATATCAAAACTAAAGTCTTTTAAATTAATTTGCTCTCTTGTTATTTGGTACGATATATTGTCAAAAATTAATATTATTAGTAAAGCTTTGCAAAAATCTGACGTTGCTCTTTCAGAGGCAGTCAAAATGATATCTCAAATAAAAGATGATTTAGTCAAAACTCGTACCGAGTCTGCATTCAAGGAAATGATAAGTAACGCAAAAACTGTTGCCGAAGAAGTTGATGCAGAAATTGAATTTCCCTTAGCTACCCGTCCCCGTCCCAGAAAAAGATTTTTTAATTACGAGGTTGTGGATGAACCCAGCTCTGATCTAGAAAGCAATTTCAAAATAAATTTCTACTATTATTTGCTGGATACCGCGATATCAAAATTAGATGAACGATTTGAACTTTTAAATGAAAACAACATGTCTTTTTCCTTTTTACAAAATATTAACAATTGGAAAAATTTAAATTCTGAGAAAAAAGAATGCTGTGTTTAAATTTACAGCAGAAATTGAGCAATGGTTCAGAATCGGACATTGATGGAGAGGACTTATTCAATGAACTCGAAATTTTACCAACGTTCGTTGATGATTACACAACCCCATTAAATATTTTGAATTACTTGCTTTCAAACTGTTTAGTTTCAACATTTCCGAATTTGACAACCGCACTACGAATTTATTTGACATTATCAGTCACAGTGGGCCACAGTGAAAGATCTTTTTCAAAATTAAAATTAGTTAAAAATTATCTTAAGTCAGCAATATCTCAAACTAGATTAAGTAATTTATCAATAATTAGTATCGAACATGAAACTCGTATAGAAGTAAGTGACATTGTTAGGGATTTTGCTAATGCAAAGGCTCGAAAAGTAAATTTGTTGTAACTTTGTAAGTTATATTAGTTGTTTATAATAAATAAACATTACTTACTAATTTAATTTTTAATTTTGTTTCATTATACTTTGTATAAATGGCGCAATAAACTATTTAACATAAATAAAACAAAAGTTGGTTTCTATAAGACCCCAGATATCCTCAATAACGGCTTACTCCTATTTTCCCATCCAATTTTGTAAGTAATTTGTGTGATGTGGGATGGTGTTTGTAGTAACCTGATAGGTTTCAAATGTAACAACTGGATAAAGGTTGGGGGGTGTTCAACGTCTGTCATAAGTGGGGAGACTGTCCCACTACAAATCCAGCAGCGGTGAGGGTGGGGAGTGTGGAGGCAGGCAGTGCCGATTCTGCGCGCCAGCAGCAAGCAGTTAAACTATGTAAACTTTTAAACTTGTTAAACTACTGTATATATAGGCTAAACTTTTAAACTTGTATACTTTATAACCAAAATTGTACTGTGAACAATATAGTGTTCTTACTTAGTGAACTTTTGCGTGAATCTTATTTCACCTGCCTTTTAAACTACAAACATTGGTGACCCCGCGTGATTTAAAAACAAACGAAACAGTGTAAAGTGTAGTGAAACAATGGAAAGTGTAAAAACAGTGTAAGAAATACGCCAGTGTGTGGAAGTGTAAACAGTTTAAGGCATTACTGCAATAACGACGACACTCAACAGTTCGTCAACGTTTGACCAGATGAGTTTCACAATATCACATTATCACATATTTATTTAATTAAATATCATCACAATTTCACAAATATAGATTTATTATTTAAAAAAAAAAAACACTTGATTTAAACGTTTAAGTTAAGGTCTAGTTTCCACTTAACGCTAACCCTTGCTATAAAAAAAAACCTATTACGCCACAGCTTGTGTGGCGTCATTTTTGTCAAGTGTTGGGTCGTAAAAGTTTTTATGTGCGTAGCACGTCACCCTTTTAATGGTTCTAGCCAGCGGTGGCGTAGCTCAGAGAACAAAGACCTCTTTGTCAATGCTAACTAAATGTTGCTGATTGCTTAATGACAGTTTTTGTAATGACATTCGTAGTTAATGAACATTCTTTGTATTCTTGTTGATATTTTTATTCTTTGTACGCGATAAACTCTTAATTGTGTTGCAGTTCAACTCAACTCATGTAAAGATATTACACAATCTATTTTTGAACACAATATATTATTAATAGATTATCAGTATCATTAGCAGTTAAGGCAAATTATTAATATTTTACTTGTATCTAAGTTATTAGTTATCAGTAGTATTATTTACGTTCTTATTCTTAGTTCATGTTACCAGTACTTGTATTATTACTTATTTTATTATTAAGTTTATTATTACTGTACTTTGTAATCCCTATACTCGTTTAAGATGGATGCTAATATGAAAACTTTAACACGTAAACGTGGACAGATAAAGGCGCGAGTAACTCGAATAAGAAATTTAGTTTTATCCTTCAGTCTTGAAAGTCATTCATTGTCATCTTTAAAATCTAGACGCGAAAAGCTAGAAGAATGTTGGTCAGATTTCAATGCGGTTCAAGCAGAAATTGATGCACTTCCTAGTGACGATAGTAATTATCAAGATGATGAATACTCCGAATTTGAGAACGATTACTTTGAGATTAGAGACAAGATTGAAGACATTTTATCATCACATGAAAACAGTAATATGTCGATTAACTCACACCCTCCTACACAACAACTGGATGTATCTGATAATATTAAACTTCCCGATATGCCTTTACCTTCGTTCTCCGGAAAATACGAAGACTGGACCGATTTCCACGATGTCTTTGAATCGATGATACACAATTCTACCAAATTACCAAAAATACAAAAATTCTACTACTTACGCTCTTGTCTTTCTGGTGAAGCTTTAAGAACCATTAAAGAATTAAAGGTTACCGCGGACAATTATGACATAGCTTGGACAACTCTTAAACGACGATTCAAGAATAATAGACTCAGTATTAAGGCCCACGTACAGGGTATTTTAAACTTCAAACGTCTTGACAAACCGCTTGCGTTAAAACTGAAACATTTATACGATACTGTTACGAACCATTTAACTGCATTAAATAATTTAGGCGAACCAACAGATCAATGGGGTACACTTCTAGTGTTTTTAATTACAGAAATATTGGATTCTGAAACAAGAGACCGCTGGGAATCTTACCATGCCAAACATGTTAGTGATGAGTATGAAGAATTAGATGTCGGTAACAAAATTAGTGGTTCACAGATCCCTAATAATAACTCCAAACCATATTCATTCAAGATGTTAATGCAGTTTATTTATGAACAATGCATGATACAAGAAGTCAGAGAAGAAAGCTACTCTACCGATATAAAAGTTCGCCCAAAGGAAAACAAACACAAATTTCAACACCCTTCTCCAGTAAACAAACCTTCATTCCATACAGTTAGCATATCTAAACCTGCTTGCGCTGTTTGTAAAGAAGGCCATACCACGTTCACCTGCAAACAGTTGTTGAGTCTTAACTTATCTCAACGACTCGACAAAATAAAGAAACTGAATCTTTGTATAAACTGTTTAAGAGTAGGACACAAAACCATACAATGCAAAAGTCCGCATAATTGCAAACATTGCGAAGGACGTCATCATACTGTACTTCATAATGACGGACAAAAGGAAAAGGTTAACCCTTCAAATCAAAACCATACCATTTCTGCATGTTCAAGCATCAGCGGTGAAGTACTTCTTGCCACTGCTATTATTCTTATTTTTGATAATCAAGGTGACGCCTATCCTTGCCGTGCATTGTTAGACAGCGGCAGTCAGTCTAATATTATAAGTCAATCACTTATATCTTCTTTAGGCCTGAAAACCTCCAAAACAAATGTGTCAGTCAACTGTATTGGAAATACAGGTGTTTCGACCAATTCATTTGTACGCACTAAAGTCAAGTCAAGATTCAGTAATTATGAAGAAGAAATTGACTTTCTGGTTCTAGGAAAAATCACTAATGATCTACCAACCTCTTCAAATCTCCCGACTTTAAGTATCCCTGGCGGAGTGAATCTCGCTGATGATCACTTTTACAAATCGAGAGGAATTGACGTTTTACTTGGCGCAAGTGTCTTTTATAACACTTTACGAAAAGGCCACATTAAACTCGGAGATAACCTACCTGTTATACAGAATACAGCCTTTGGTTGGATTGTTAGTGGCAAGCTAGCATCTGATGAGTCTACAAATAAACTTTATTCAACTCTGAACACGGTGTGTTTTACCTCTGTATCAGCAAATCTAGAAAATCTTATCTCATCCTTTTGGAAGATAGAAGAAATTCCAAATAAGAAGAAACAATCCTATGAAGAGGAAGCATGTGAAAATCATTATGAGGCGAACATAAAACGTCAGCCAGATGGCAGATATGTTGTTAAGCTTCCGTTTTCGACTGATCCAACATCTTCTCTCGGTGAGTCAAAGGATCAAGCTTTCAGGCGTTTTCTAGCCTTGGAACGTAAACTCAACAGAAATCCTGAACTCAAGGAAAATTATACTTTATTTCTAAATGAGTACCTAGAGAACGAGGAAATGGAGAAGATATCTGAGAAATCCGAACCTGACAAAGTATACTATTTGCCTCATCATCCTGTCCTGAAAGAGTCAAGCTCTACAACCAAACTACGTGTGGTTTTCGACGCCTCATCGAAGACATCTACAAATAAATCACTCAACGATGTTCTCATGGTTGGTCCTACAATACAACGCGATTTAATCTCAATATTGTTGTCATTCCGTACTCATATGTATGTTTTCACTGCAGATATCAAACAAATGTACCGTAAGGTGTTACTAGATGAAACTCAACGAGACTATCAACGAATTCTTTGGCGTGATAACACAACTGATCCAATTTCTACATATCGACTCAAGACAGTCACTTACGGTATCGCGTCAGCTCCATTTCTCGCAATAAGAACTCTATTTCAGCTTGCTGAAGACGAAAAGCACATTTTCCCTGTAGCTTCAGAGACTTTACAACATGATTTCTATGTAGACGATGTATTGACAGGAACTGATTCGCTTGATCAAATTATTGAAGTGCAAAGACAACTGATAAATCTCTTAGAAAGAGGAGGTTTTGAACTACGAAAATGGTGTGCGAATCACCCTATGATCTTAAACAATATCCCAAGTGAAAATATTGAAGCAGGATTCCTCATTGAAGAATCTGAAAACAAGTCAACCAAGGCCCTAGGTATTTTATGGCAGCCTTCAAATGACACATTTCAGTTTCATGTTAGTCTTTCTGAAGCACCTAAGCTTGTAACTAAACGAGTAATACTTTCTGACATTTCCAAAATTTTTGATCCTATTGGCCTTATCTCACCAGTAGTCATCACAGCAAAATTATTTATGCAAGAAATATGGTCTATAAAGGACTTTGGATGGGATGAACCAGTTCCCGCCAACATACTGAAGAAGTGGAACGTTTACAGAAATTCATTGCAAGATCTAAACCAACTAGCCGTGGAGAGAAGAGTATTAAGTGGCACTTCCAATCAAGAATATGAGATACATGGTTTTGCTGATGCATCTGAGAGGGCGTACGGATCATGTTTGTATATAAGGACCATCCAAGAAAATAGTGATATTAGAGCTAAACTATTATGTTCCAAGTCTCGTGTTGCACCACTTAAGCAACTAACTTTGCCCAGATTAGAATTATGTGCAGCACTTCTGTTGTCTCAGCTATTAAACAAAACTTTGAGTTCCTTGGAAAGGATACAAATTAGGAGCATCACTCTGTGGACTGACTCAACCATAGTGTTGCATTGGTTAAACTCATCTCCAAAAACTTGGCAGACCTTTGTAGCGAACAGAGTTTCACAGATTCAGGAACTAACAAACAACTGTACTTGGAAGCACGTTAGATCTCAAGACAACCCAGCTGATTTAATATCTAGAAGTACGTCTCCTCAAACGCTCATAAAAAATAAGCTATGGTGGCACGGACCTCAGTGGCTGACAAGCATAGAGTGCAATTGGCCCAAGACAATTCTAACTACTCCTGTTGATTCAGAATTTGAAGAAAGAAAAAAGAAAATTAACATACATTGTACTAATTCTTCATCATTTGAATTGATTGAGAAATTTTCATCTTGGACGAAACTTCTAAGAATTACTGCTTTATGCCGACGTTTTATTAAGAACTGTAAAAATCCTTCAAACCGAACCATAGGACATCTCACACCGGAGGACTTGCATAATGCCGAATTAGTATGGATAAAAGCAGCCCAACGTACATTCTCTGATGACATAGATAGACTTCAGAAAAAGAAGACCGTAAGCAATAACATAAAATCACTTGCACCATATGTGGATGAGATAGGCATTCTTCGTGTTGGTGGTAGACTAAAACATGCTTCAATATCTTCAGATTGCAAAAACCCAATTCTGCTTCCACCTGATCATCAAATTACAAAATTGATATTTCATGAAACTCATACTACCACACTTCATACGGGTCCTCAAGCACTTCTTGCAGCAGTAAGGACAAAATATTGGCCTATTAATGGGAAGGTGTTAGCTCGATCCATTGTAAGGAAATGCTTTAAATGTAGTAGGTCAATGCCAAGAGCAGCTAAATATTTAATGGGCGACCTACCTGCTTGCCGAGTTCAACCTTCTCGTCCTTTTGAAAATTGTGGTGTCGATTTCTGCGGCCCTTTCTACTACCGGAGAGTTTTACAACGAAAATCTCATCCTGTAAAGGCATATGTAGGGCTCTTCGTTTGCATGTCTACCAAAGCTATTCATCTCGAATTGGTACCAGATTTAACAACGAAAAAATTCCTAGAAGCTCTTGATAGAATGATGGCACGACGCGGGAAGATCAAAAACATCTACTCAGATAATGGCACTAACTTTGTCGGAGCGAAGAATGAACTCATCGAACTTCGTCAGCTATTTAAGACTGAAAACCATCAATATCAACTCCAGTCATTTTGTGCGTCTGCATCTATAAACTGGCATTTCATTCCACCTCACTCACCACACTTCGGTGGCTTGTGGGAAGCGGGAGTTAAATCAGTTAAAGGTCATCTTAAACGAGTACTGGGAACACGTATTCTGTCTTATGACGAATTAGAAACATTACTCATTAAGATTGAAGCTTGCGTAAATTCTCGACCTTTGACACCTTTATCCACTGATCCTAATGACTTATACCCTTTAACGCCCGCTCATTTTCTTATAGGTGAAACCTTATCATCTTTCCCTGTACCTGACTTGACGCATTTAAAAATGAATAGATTAGATTACTGGCAACACGTTCAACAAATGTATCAGAATTTTTGGAAACGCTGGTCAAACGAATACTTAGTTACATTACAACAGAGAAATAAATGGACCAAGGACTTTCCCCCTCCCCAACCAGGCTCTCTAGTGGTCATTCGAGAAGATTTTAGACCACCACTACACTGGGAAATTGGCCGTGTCGTTGAACTTCACATTGGGTCGGACAGAAAAGCTCGTGTTGCTACGATCCGAACTTCTCGAGGTTTGACTAAACGAGCTCTCGTCAAGCTTTGTCCTCTTCCAGATGATTGAAGTCTGCGCCTTCAACGGGGGCGGCATGTTCAACGTCTGTCATAAGTGGGGAGACTGTCCCACTACAAATCCAGCAGCGGTGAGGGTGGGGAGTGTGGAGGCAGGCAGTGCCGATTCTGCGCGCCAGCAGCAAGCAGTTAAACTATGTAAACTTTTAAACTTGTATACTTTATAACCAAAATTGTACTGTGAACAATATAGTGTTCTTACTTAGTGAACTTTTGCGTGAATCTTATTTCACCTGCCTTTTAAACTCAAACAGGGGGCTTATTTCTTGGATTTCATTGTCCAAGACGTGTCCATTACTTAACTAAATATACTTAATTCACTACCGACTCGGAACACAAAGTTTTTTATGGGTATAAGGTAAAAATTTTACGTTTTTGCCCGTAAAAAACTTTGTGTTCTGAGTCGGTAATGAATTAATTATATTTAGTTTAATTATTTAGTAAGCATATGAAAATTAATGCGCTTGTGTTTACACGAATTTTACTCATGATTCTTACAAAGATTGGACTTGTGCACTATGAGTAAAAGGGGTTCTTTTTTGCATTATAGATGGTGCATTATAGGCAGCATTATAGGTGGAACATACATGAGAGAATTGTGTGAAGCAAGGATCATTTTTACCTATTCTTGCAACATGACTCCTTATAAATTGCATATTATCATTCCTCCAGGAAATAGCCCTGATTGTTGAGAAAAGAATCAGAGAAATCAAAATTGTGTACCTTGCTCCTAAGTTTTCAACCCCCCCCCCCCAAATTCCTGGGTGCGCTTCTGAGTGGAGAGGACTGTTGCAGAGGCCAAAGCCCACCAGGGGCTGTAGAGCAGTGAAAGAAGAAGAATGTAATACTATGAAAACAAATCTCTATATCATTTTGTGTGGGTTTATTAGAAAGATATATTATTTGATTAGTTAACAAATATATATCATACAATAATTGTTCAATGCATTGTTTGAAACGACTTTGTACATTCTATGAATCAGCACTTTTATACGATCATTGGCAGTGATAACGTATTATCAGTTTATGTAATCAGTTAAGAAATTTTTATATCATCATTTCAAATAGCATTTTCATCACCTTATCAATATTCATGTACTGATATGAATAAACAGGAAAACAGACTACAAAGTATTACATATTTTCTGATTTATAAAATAATATGTGCCTTTATGAGTTTGCATTCTCATTCTTTCTGAAGGAACAAAATTGTGTATTTTGTGGGTTGTGATACATATCTTGGTTATAGCAGCCCCAAGCTAAAATTGTTCCTTTTATAATATTTTTATTTTACTATGTACTAATATAAATCCAAGTTCTGCATAACAACAGTTAAAGTGGTAAATCCACAATATGATTTGAAATAAATGTTTACCATCAGTCTACTCTTACAAACCACTACCAAGCAACATGTGGCCATCTATCCAGGAATTTACACCCATAATGCAAAAATGATACTTGAGTTCACAAGTGAAGCTATGATTCTTCATCCACTTGATTCTAACCACGGTAGAAAAATTAAGAAAAGTAATTAGCCAAGAGGTCGGCAATATTGCTATTAAACGCCATTACATCGGCAACGTTTCGATTCCCCCTCTAGAATCTTCCTCAGGCCGCCAAAAAGCGACAGAGAGTAAAAACACAATAGCGGCAGATGTACGCCGAACAATATCTGAACAATAAGGTAACAAAGGTTAACTTTATATCCTCTTCGACCAGGTATCAGCCAATCACAGAACCTTAACCTAGACGCGTCCCAATATACTCACTCAGTACACCATGCCAAACAGTATTAAGAGCCAGGCTTTCACCCCGCCAATTCCGGGCGGGGGATGGATCCGACGATCCGAAAGTATTCTTTAATTCTTCTAACCATTTTTGAGGTCTTCTATAATAAGCTTTAGCAATAATTTAATTCCTTTATTTGCACTGCAGGCCAATATAATCATTTTGACTTTCTTACACTTTTGTATTTTAATAAATTTTACATTAACTCAAGTTTAACGAACTAGAAGTCTTAGAAGTAAAGTGATAATATGAAACTAAATTCTACTGATAGTGAAGGTGTGATTAGAGAAAATTTGTGTTTTGTTCTCTAATTTGAAGTATTAATTATTTTGAGTATTTTCTAACTAGTTGTCATTTTCACATTAATGTTCACATCATTTATTTTTACTGTTCAATTATTTGTAGTCGAAAAGTTTACAACTACTACAACCTATTTTCTTGTTTCCATTAATTTGGCTGGACAAACTGGTAAACAGGTTGACCAAATAGTCCAAAAAATCAGAACATTTTTATAGAGCGAATTTTCTGTTAAAATATTTTCAGTGAAAGGATTATATTACACACTTATTAATATATATATTCAAATCAAACTTATTATTATTTTATTGTTATCAAATTCACACAAACATACACACGTGTGTGCTTGCACTTAACTTGTACTACTAAAATGTTCACACTTCTTATGACGTACATACTGTGATTTTCAGGTCTACCAGAATTTTTTAGAATTTCCATCTTTTCAGAAACATAATAAAATTCTGTGCAATCCATTCGAAAACTGTAAAGAATTTGAAGAATTCTGATCAATGTATTGATTTCTAGGCTGAATTTATCATCAGACCACTGAATTTTCATGTATGAGATATTCTTTTGTATGCTAGCCCTGTGAGACAGGGCATATCACAGATAAACAGTTACCGTACATAGTTTTTGAAACCCTTGGATACACTACTTACCATCACTTTTAAAAAAAAATCTACCTAATTTCTTTCTTTCAGTTCTTTCTTTTTCATCCTCATGATCAAAACAAAATTCAATGTTATAATAATAAAAAGCCAAGATAACAAATCCCATAGTCTCTCCTTGGATACCGGGACATTCGATCACATTAGTTTTTAAAATGGTAGGCTTACATTCTGAAAGTGTGAGTTATGAAATTAAAAGAAAACTTTGCTAGTTGGCAGCTAGTGCAGTTAATATCATGTGCGCAGATAACAAAGTATAATTATCTTGTTAGTAAATTAAAAGTATTTCTATAATAGAGAAACCGGTATATAGTACAAGGTTTACTTGCAGGAAACCATTTCAAGTACCATTCTGCATACCCATTTTTGTATTATGTAACCCTGAGTGACGGAAAAATATAGCTTAGTAAAACCTGAAGCCAACAAAAAAAATTTTCATTGGTCTCCAGTAAACCAGATACAATAAAAACTTGAAAGACATGTTTGAATTGGTATCCAAGTCACTTATTGACAAAATCTGTATAATATTTACCTTATATCTTCCGTCGTGTGACTTCGTGTTGCGTTCGATTTGATTAATGCGTTTCGAAACATATGTTTCGTATTCAGAAATAAATATTCACTCTTAGCGAGGTCATTACATATTAAAATCGGAGTGTCCGATCGGTCTGACTCGAGTGCGCACTCATGAAATGCGGATATGTGTGGAATCGTTTTCCAATATTTGCAATTTTAATATTAGCCCAGGGCATTTAGCTAATTGAATCAGAAAACAAATTATAAAGCTGAAAATTGGTGAGTATGTACTCTATGGTGTACTGAATGAGAATCAGTAGTGTTGCAGCACATGCGCGATGGGACATAGCCGCCATATTGGAAATATATATATATAATTTGTGATGTTTTCAATTTTCGCTTATAAACCTCTGATGATACTGATATTTTTCAGTGAAACGTGCGTCAGGTGTTAAAAAGAATATACAATATTATCTATTTGCAGAAGAAACAAATTGAAAACATCACAAATTATATAATTTACTGCAAGAAACATCGAGTTACTTATATAGAAAAAGATATATATATATATATATATATATAAATAATGTTTGTCTGTTTGTTTGTATTTTATACATATCTACAGTTTTATTCCAATCGTGATGAAATTTTGCACACTGACAGTTCAAAACAAGAGGAACATTCTTATCTACATTTCATTTTGAAAAACTACCCCTACCCCCTTTTTCACCCCTTAAGTAGAATTTTAACGCGCAGAATTTGTTTTTTTTTGCAAATATCTCAAAAACGGTAAAGAAATTGAAAAGTGGAAGCTGATTTTCTAAAAGCCCATGAAATTTTCTACAAAATGCAATTCGCCTGGCTCTGATAGCATTCTTAGTTCTGAAGTTATTAACATACAAAATTGAAAATTGGTGCACAACTGTTTTGTTCTTTACCCCGTTGTGAGTGTGAGTCACCATTTCATCTGCTATTTAACTTGCCCTTCCCCTTCCTCCTCCCACCACCGAAGAAAAGAAAGAATATTGGTAAAAAAAAGCCATCTATGCGTCAGAAACACCTGAACAACACCTGAAAACGAGAGCTTCGTCTACAGCAGAAGCATATCAGAGCTTCTACGTCAAGGTCAAGGGAAATAGAGGAGGAAAGAGAGCTTTTGTTAATATGTTTAGCAAGTTGGCCTACATATTTTTGGCATAACAAGGTTTCAATTATTTACTCAATCCTTTTATAATCATTATCCCGAGCGAAGCCGGGCAAATTTGCTAGTAATGAAGTAAGTCAAATTAAAAGGGCAAAAATTTATTATCAGAATTAAGAATACAGTATTACTCTGATATTGTAACAGTAGCATTTTCATTTAACCACACATCAATAGAATATAATTTAACGCCATTTTAAGAATATGGTTGGTTGACTAGAGGTCCAATCTCACCTACAACATAATAAATAAAAACATCATTACTAAATAAAAATACACGTTGGCATCTGGTTAGTCTTATAGAAAAGTAATATTATCTTACCGTACAAAATAGTTATTCATGATCAATTGAAGGATTGTGATGGACCAGATTCATTCAGTTGGTTAAACTCTTCCATATCAGGTATATAATCTTCATTTTCTTCCATCTCGGATAGTTCATCATCATCTTCTTCAGGGAAAGATCGATTGCTGCATATTTCACCACCACATTTACCACACATAGAGGTACACACCAGCCCCCCCCCCCAGCGGCATTCACATCTTTGATTACAGTTTACTTTGCAGTTGCAAAAAACGAGTTTCAGCAGGTTTTCAGGGGCAGGAGGATCAAGTGTAGGGATTGGCGACAAATGACTTCCCTCTTGCTTCCATCCCCAATCAGTAGCTGGAAGTGAGACCCCATGCCAACTCTGAACTTGGTGGAACACTCTAAAACTATGCTGTAATGCTGCTCCGGAAGTTGGTGGAATTACCGAGAGATCAAACTTCCCGTAGATCGGTTGTTTCGCTACAATTTTTTTATAACATTTGTATCTTGTTTCATTTAATTTATCTGATGAAACGCGACCATTGTATAAAGTTGTCAAAAAATATTCTCCAGCTTGAGCAATATCTTCATGTGATGCATCTTTATCATTAAATACAACCACTTTCTCTCTTAATTCTTCGTTAGATTGCAAAAGTCTGTAAGCTTGCTTTTTTCCTTTCTTAAATAGTGAAGACATCGTGTCGCAACCTGTGACTGCATGTAAGAAGAGAATATGATTTGCAATGTCCCCCACAGCTCTTTGAAGTTGCTGACTGCTGAACACTCTTTGCGGCTTGTCCTTCGATGCCGGCATTAACATAAAACATTCATTATTTAGATTAGCTAGTGCAATCATTATCACGAGCAGATCATGTTCCTCACCGACTATAATTCCCTTTTTACTGTTATCAGACAATTTTAGGGCAGCATTTACTATGTAAGTATCAGCGTCACCAGGAGCTATTTGAACTTTAAAATCTGCAGCTGCAAGTTTCTCTGACAAAAGGGAAATAAAGTTTTTTTTGTTGGATATATTTCTAAAGAATTCTGACTGCGTCATTGATGGGAATATTACATCACTTAAAGCAATGTCTACTGACTTTTTACCTTTTCCTGATCTTCTTAAATGTTCCGCATATTTAGTGCTATATGTACTTTCACTGTAGCCATCAAAAATAATAATACAATTGATTCCATAATGTCTATTTAAGTAATCTAAATAACCATCGCAAATTTGAGAAAATGACGCAGGTTTCGGCCAAATTACTTTATACAAAAGGTAACCGCCGTCTATGACAAAGCAAGGCTCTTCGGGTAGTTTTTCAGTACTCGGGCAACATTCTTCTAATATATCCATTAAAGTGGACTTTTTTTCCTTTTCGTAGTGAAATTGTATCGAAAAGTGATGTAGGTCGTGGAGCTAACTCATATTTTAAACATAATTTCAATTCTTCATCAGTCTTCACAGTAAAAACTATCCGATGGAACAATTGGTTTGAATTTATGTTTACTTCTTGGTTGCCAATTTTTATAGTTTTCGTCATAGTAGCTATATTTTTGACTTATCTTTACGTGAAAATTTACCTTTGTCAAAGGTTTTTCCAGTGAATTTATTCAAAGACGCTTGACCAATTATTTTTGCACATTCACAATTTACTGTTTTGTCTACTTTTATACCAGTGCTTATCGAAATTAATGTATCAGAAGGGCAGAGTGTTTTTTTAACCATAGTAAAAACTTTTTTGAATCACTGGTGTCTCGATTTTTACAAGACTCGCGTAGCTCTACATGTTGATTACTATATATAGATGATATGTCAGTTAACTTTTCAACCGCACTTATGACATGTATAGTGACAGGAATTGTATTCACCCAGCGTGAAATCGAAGACTCTGTGAGACCTCGACCATGAGTAAGTCCTCCTTCTACTTTCATTGATCTCATCAATACCTGTTCGATAATCATATCGCTCCAGATACCACTCCAAAATTTAGATGTTCGACGAATCGTAAAATATCCGTTGCCAACAAATTTGTCATAATCTTCTTTAGTCATACGAGTTTCAAGTTCTAACATAAGCTGCAGGTAGGCGTGAGCTGATTTTGCGTAGTGATTGCAGCCTGCGGCATGTAATATAGGTAACACACACTGAACTGAATATAAATGCAATTGCCAGTCACCCATTCTTTCAGCTCGGACATACTGTAAGGGTACATATCTTCAACATACATTTATGAGCAACATGATAAGAATAAAATACTAAATGATTAACACTATGAATAAAAAGGGATGAGTCAGAGATAAAGGAATGGGTAATTAACATAATAATGCGATCAAACAAATAAAGGTAATAATAAAAGTAACCTTTGATAAGAGAAATGTAGCAAGCAACAAAACAAAACTTGAAAAATGATAGTACAATGTGATTTAACCATAATAACCCAATAGATGGTAAGTGAGTAGGTAGAACCAGCCCCAATACAAGTGATAGGAGATATAAAAACAAATAAAATAAGTGAGAAGGTAGAACAAGCCCCAACCCCAGTGATAGGACATATAAACGAAATAAGTGAAATCAAATGAGAAGGTGAATGAAAAGGAAACAAACAATATATGAATGAAATAAAATAAGAAGAAATGAAAAGACACAAACGAATAATATAGAACAGAAAAGGAGAAATGTTACACTCAAATAAAGTAATGAAAAAATAAATCAATAAATAATAAATGTAAAAGAATAATTATTAATATCAACTAATTAATCAAAGTAAATGATAAGTGTTAAAATCCAATAAAGTAATGACAAACTAAAAGTACACTAACCAAATAAATAGAGAGTAAATATTATAAATCACTCTATAATGATATGAACTTGTTAACAGTATAACTAACCATTGTGAAGTGAGGGATAGTTAGATAGTGAACATGAGTAAGTGAGAACAAGAATTTAATGTTAGGGAATACCCACTAGTAACACTTAAATAATATAAAAAGTGCAAAGTGTAAGTGTAAACCCCACAAAATAAATAGAAACCCTATTGATAGGGATAGACGCCCAAAAACCAGTGATAAACACTAAAGGTTAATGGTGAACAGTGTTAGTAAATAAGGATATTGTTATTATTAAGATTAAGATTAATTGTAGATGAGGAATACAAGGATATTCAGGGAAAAATCCCAGGAAGAGTCAAAAGTTAGTGTTACCATGGTTAGCTAGTAAAGATTAGAATAGAAAAATATAGTAAAGAATAGAAATGTAAAATCCATAAACATCCTATGTTCTAAGGGATAGTTAATTAGCTAAAGTAAATGGTGTGATGATGTTTATCACCAAAAGATAAATAAGAATTAACAAGATGTAAACAAAAGTAGCATAATAACTGTTAAAGAATTGTTTGATTAAGTATATGAATAGGAATTATACAGACCATAAGCATAAATGTTATGTTATATTTTATAGAGAATAGTAAATAATAGACCAATTATAAACAATATCAATATAAATAAGAAAAAAGATAAATTAATATAAATCTAATAATACTGGAAAGGCAGTTAGAAAATAATAGACAAACCATAATTTGTAAAATAATGAAAACATACAATTATAATAAAACAGACACAAAACAATTCAACAAATAAACAAATCACTTGTAACACAAAACAAAACATGTATAAGGGTAAAATAATATGTAATTTGTATAAAATAAGAAAATATACCCAATTACTACCTAGGCCTATGAAATGCCTAAGTGAAGAAACCAATAACAACAAATTGTAAGAAATTAACTATGATATTAGCAAATCCAAGGCAAGTAACTAGTCAATGATAATTAGTGAATCATTTTAAGAGATAAGTGTTAAATTAAGGACATAAAATAAGAAAGAAATGTAATTAAATAATATCAACATAACTGTCAAAACATAATACATAAGCAAACCCAGCTTTGTGGGATGTCAAAATGATCTTTGAAAGAAAATACAAACAGTTGTGATAATATCTCATACTTAAATAAGAAGACCGAAGAATAATAGCAATCAGAAGATATTTAATCATTTTGAATAAAAATTCAAATATTCTAACAATGGGCTTAAGTCATGAATAGCCAATCAGAATCAATCAGTTACCATGACAACTGAACGTTATTTATGAATATTCCGTCAGAAACTGTTAATTCCATAGTGACGCTCAAGAGGAATAGACGCCAAGCCGTGAATGGCCCAATTTTTAATTTAAAACAATCAAAAGTAACCAAAATTTATTAAAATGAAGAACCAAACTACCTGATGAGGAACTAATACATTCAACCTAGGCAACAGACCAGATTAATTAATTCCAAATTAATTGAATTCGATCAACTAATACGAAAAAGACGCAAGGCGTGATTGAATCCCAAGATGATTGAAGACCAAACGATGACCCAACCTAATTCAACTGAATGACACTACACCTTAAGTCAACTGATTGATAAGTATTGCTGAATTACCCGAATTCAAATTAAAAATTCTCTTTAATTTTTTTTCACTACACTTTGAACTCTCACTATAAACAGATGATCTTATTTCTTTCAAAGATTAATTTAAAAACAAAACACCAAACTTATGTGAACGAGAAAAATAACCTGTACAAAAATTACGAACTTTTGAAAAACACTTTATAACACTTCAAGAACAAATTGTAATTACTCCTTATAGTATATAAGTACCAGTAATGTAAGGTAGTGTACTTTATTATAATCATAACTGATCCTTTTTTTCGTAAGCCAAAAGAATCCAAATTTATTGAACGAAAATTGTAAAAGTTAAACATTTCTGTAGACGCCATGTCTGACTAACTAAAATCGTTCAAAATCGATTTCGCCAAGCCTTGAGAATAATTGTCTCACTGTCGGAGCAAATTTGTTTAATAACAAAATATAATTATTGTATAATACTAAATAATTATTAATCACAATTTAATAAACCAGTAGAGTCGTAACCACTGTTCTTTATTCCATAGGAAATTGTGTTATATGATTTGTGTACACTAGGGACAAGCGACAGTGGCGGTAAACGCTAGACATCGGAAACTCTGCGAACTACATAATCAATTCGCACGCGGCGGGAATAATTGAATTCACCATACCGTCATAGCCACCAACGCTCAATCGTCCTATTTTCTATTTTAATTGTTTTCAGTTAAAACAATTTGGCGCCACCCGGGAAATACAACATTTATAGAAGAACAGGTAAGGATTCCACCCGAGTGTACTGGGAATTCAAAGAATCGCTGCGGACACCGTCAGCGTAAACCTAAAGTAACGACCACACGTGTGAGGCGAACGCACAATATACACATTTTTAACAAAGACGACAGACAACGTCGTTACAATACATAAGCATTATTTGCACCATTTCAATATACTGACACCAGAGTGCCGCCGTGCGACTTTTAGATGCCTCTGTTAACAAAATTGACTCTAATAATAAAGCAACAGATGCTATATAATTATAAAATTCATGCACATTAGATTCATCACTGGTTTCATTTAAAAATGATTCGTAATGGATTTTAAATTTGTCCATTTCTTCACTTGAAAAAGAATTTTCGTTGATGAGAGTTTTTCAAAAAGTACGGTAACTAAAACAAGCAGGGTCAGCACATGGGCTCGAAATGCTCTAGCAAAGGAATGACCAGATAATAACGAACCAATAGTATTTGTTGCATATACTTGTTCCCACAACTCTTCAATACCGCTTCCTTTCATTAAATAGCCTATAGCACCCATATATGACATCACTAGATGAAATCCACCGAGACGAACAATAACAGATGACAAAGGACTTCCACTATCTGCTGCCAAAACAATGTCCAAAGCCTTATTAAAAAGAGGTTGATCGAAAGTAACGATGCACGTATTTTGTCCCTGCTTCTTGCATTCTTCTATTGCGTATTGAAGACATGTGTAGATCGTCGATGGATTGGTTGGTGACAAATTCGCAAAAGGTAGAGGACATATTGCTGACCTTTGCTATTCCTGTGGTTGATTTTTCTTTGAAATTTCCATAAAACCGCTCCATGATGGAATGGAGATATTCAAACAACTGGGGCCTGACATCCATAGCATATTCATAAAGTGAGCTATTTTAGCGGTATCCGGTTCTAATTTGATTTGGGAGACATCTGAAAATATTAACTTCCCTAGGCCACAGTTTTGCCAACGATTATATGATTTTATCTTCATGTTGCCGTATTGGCCAATACTGTCAGCTTTTGGTAAATTTTTTTGGCCGGGGAACAAGAAAGTCAGTATGCACACAATCAGCTGGTGACACACTCAGTCCCTCCCATAGCATGAAATGTTCCATGGCCGTCAATAGTACGCACATTATGGTCTGCCTTATCGAATACAAATTGTAAAAATTCATTTGGATCTATTTTTAATAAATTATTTTGTGTCAGAGAAGTCTCACATTTCAATACTTCCTTATAAGAAACGGAAATACCAATAGTGGACAACATATCAACGAGAGATCGTGATGCAAACTTTCTATGTAAATATATTCCTAGGCCAATTTGCAACGGTGATATATAACTTCTGGGTCTGGCTGCAGCGATTATAGAATTTGCCAATGTGACAACTTTTTTGTCTGAAGACTGAGAGTATTTTCCTTTAGACTTCATCACACTTTGTAAAAAACATTTTAAAGACTTAGGAATCTCATTATACCCTCCTGACGCAATTTCATCAATGTTAGGATAGTTTTCACAATCACAAGTTAATGAATATATCTTCTCTAATTATAATAGCCGCAGCTTCAACTATCCGCATTCTCTCGTCGCTATCGTTCTTGCAACGTTCTTCATACGATCATACCAATTGTCATTAACGATACGGGAAGCTGTACCACGAAAACAGACAATCCATTTGCCACTCCTCGGTGTTATGTAGATTGCGTCACCATAATGAGCTTTCAATTTCTTCTTTAAATATTCTTCAGAATAATGTGATTGATCATCAAGCGAATATTCCTTCATTATAGACACCAATTCTTTTATATCGTATTGACATTCATCAATGTCTTCTAAGTAACCACACAACTGATCAAATGCATTAGATTTTGTGACGCTCAACGCGTTTTTATTACCGGTCAGATTTGATGTTCCTGGAGTATTAGTGCCAGACATGCTGAAAAACGCATAGCACGATTTATGATATCTGGCCTCGGACGCCACTAGATCTATCACAGAGTTTACACGAGCCAGAATGATATTTCCCCACTCGTCATTACGTTCTTGACACACTTTAATATTATTTTTTAATATTTTTGCACTAGAACACAAGCACAAATTCAGTATATACAGAAAACCAACTACAACTGACACACTAATACACAACACCTCCAATCACCCAACACAACACAAACTAGCTGCTTTTAGAACCATGATACATAGACTTAACAACATCCCCTTAGATGAAAAAGACTACAAAGATGAACTAAACACGATAAAATATCTAGCAGAATCTAACGGATATGACAGAACAATAGTCAGTAAACTCCTACACAAAACACAAAACAAACAACAGACAAAGACAGAAAACAACAAATTCATAACACTAACATACATCAACAAACAAACTGAAAAAATTGCCTACAAATTCAAAAAAGCAGGATACAGAATCGCTTACAAAACTACTAACAAAACAGAACAGACACTATCAAAACGCACGCACAAAGCACAAAACAAATTCGATCTACCCGGTGTATACAAGCTAAATTGCTCAAATTGCAATAAATTCTACATAGGCCAGACAGGACGTAGCTTCAAACAGAGATACATTGAACACACAAAGGCACTCCACACCACTACAGAATCCACCTTTGCAAACCACCTCATTGAAGCAAACCACACATATAAAAACATCGACAATAACATGAACATTCTACACGTACACACAAAAGGCCGAAAACTAGACACTCTAGAACAATTAGAAATATACAAACACACAAAAACAAATAAAAACGACATCCTAAACGAACAGACACAATTCAAATCGCACGCATTATTCGAACACATCTCACCACACACACACAGCATCGATCTTTCGAAAATCTATCCCGTCGCCAACAACAAGACGGACAGCGCTACCTACGGCAGCCTCTGATGAAGCCTTCTAAAGGTGAAAGCCGGTTTAGGCTGTAAGGTAAATCTTTACGATTTTACTTACAAAAAACTTAGTGTTCCGAGTCGTCAAACAATAGTGATATTTAGTTAAGTAACGGACACGTCATGGACAACGAAATCCAAGAATTATTTTTTACTTTCATAGTTGAAGCATAAGAAATAGGGTTTCGCTTCGGATGTTTATAATCTGGAGTTTGGCCACAAAACAAACACATTGTTTTAAAGTCAAAAGGCAGATCAAATGTTCGCAGATCAAGTCGTGGTTCTTCTGACGACTTTTGCTCTGTTTCTTTGACATTTCGTATATAAGTATATCTACACTTCGTATGTATTTCGATAGAATCTTTGTTTTGAAGCAATTTATGCACATCATCATTTCAAATAACACTCATTCGCTTAAGATTGTCAATTCCCTTTTGCACTTTAACAGTTTGTCCACCTAGTAATGTTTGTTTGCACAAAATGCATACCGTATTTCTGTTGGTTCCATACTCGTAAAAAATAAAAATACACGTAAAATCAATAAACACTATGCTTTCATGCGTTTACGGTATAGTTATTAACGATACAAGTGCGAAAGAGCGACGATTATTGCCACGCCTTGTGATAAAAATAGCGACACAATAACCACTCTATTTACACGCTTGCGTACGCATCCCCCCACCCCGCACACCGCGTAACACTAGATATTCTGATTTAACATACTCAAGTCTATACATTTACCAATTTTTAGCTTTATACTTTGTTTTATGAAATTTTCATTAATAATTTTTGGCTAATTACCCTGGACTATATGTAACGACCTCGCTAAGAGTGAATTTTTATTTATTTCTGAAGACGAAACATATGTTTCGAAACGCGTTAATCAAATCGAACGCAACACGAAGTCACACGACGGAAGAAATAAGGTAAATATTACAGATTTTGACAATAAAAGCGTGAAATTGTAGGAAATTTCCTGTGTGTGAGAAATTGTAAAATTTTCTGCTGAGGAGTCAAAAATTTCTATCAAATATTTTTATTTCTGTTTGTGCTATGTCATGGTCGAGGCTATGTGAATAACATTCTTGTTCATCACTTTTCAGTTCAACTTATTTTAGCAGTATATTAGAAAATTACATTTAAAACTGTATCAATGCCACGTTATGAATAACGCAAATTTCATTGTTCTTAGTATCATTTTCATGTAAACAGCAATTTTAATTCTGATTATTATTACATATTCAATGTTCATAAAATTTATATTTCAAGATAAGGAATATTTAGTTAACAGAATGACAAATATAATGAATTCAATGTTCATAGTTGGCAGAACTGTTAGCCGCTGGTGCAGTAAAGGTTCTAATTTAAGTAGTTGTTAGATGTTATTAGGTTTGCAAGGTAAATTTGACGCGTGAGGACGTCGTAAATTCATTATTTCTATTATGGTTTGATCAGTGATTATTTTTTAAGCTTACACGCAGTATACATTAAAATTATCAGTCACACAGTACAAAATGATTAAAAAAAATGAGTTGTGGATTTTTGGTTATGGATCTTTGATTTGGAAAGTCGATTTCCCATACGCAGAAAGATTGGTTGGTTATATTAAAGGATTTGCAAGAAGATTTTATCAGCATAGTGAAGATCACAGAGGAGTTCCTGGTAAGGTAAGGATGTTGGGTTGGGTTTTTTCGTATTGCATAACTTGTTTGAAGTCAATCTGTTGATAACAGAATCAATTATTCGAGAAACAGCGTAAGTAAGCGAGTTGGAACTTTTGTGAATCTTAAAGACAGTGTAAATGTAAAAAGAGAAAAATATTGAAATAAATAATTTTATTAACATCCAAAAATAATATGACAACTGTTTTGAATGGGATCAGATACTGTAGAGAAGCGATGATTGCTTCGTGTGCAAAAAATCTTTCACTAAGTCCACTTATGAGGTCGTCGATGCACGGGATGAAGATTGAGATGCGAAAGTAATCTTCGGGATTGGCAGCCGGTGGATTTTGCCTATTTTTTTGCGCAAGACACAATCTGACACAGAATGGCAGCTGAAATATGCACACAGAGTGCGCAGCAGGCAGCAGACGGTTTTCTTATTTAGATTCAAATAGCCCCTTTATTCAATAAGCCCCACCTTACCTTAGGCTACACAATGTGTAACTCCAAACGTGAAACGATCGACCTGCCAGTATGAAATTTTAGCGTGCAAAATTTAAAAATTTCTACAATTTTGGGGGGGCTGCAGCCCCTTCAGACCCCCCCTGGCTACGTCAGTGATCCCAACCATTTCTCACTGTTGGATACTAGAAAAATAAATGATTTTTTTGTCCTGTTTTCTTGTATCAGTTCTTTTATAAGATGCAATAAAGAAAATATGTTTGTTTTGTAATATCTAAACCACCAACTTTTATAATCAGTTATGCCTACATTCTCAAAAAAACTTATATTTTTGTAATAAATTTATTATGTTTGTGTAATCAATTAACTGAGCATGGTACAAAAGCTTGAAAAATTCCTTGACTTGGGACCAAAGACTTAACAGTATAGTGCCTTGTTTCTTCTTTTGAGTTCTGACTACCTTTTCTTTAAAATACTTATTCTTGTACCCACCTTCAACACAATTCCCCTCTTTTTGTTTGCAAGTACTGTTATTTTTTTATCACCTCATAGACTGTACAAAATCTAAAAATGTCTCTAAAGTTTGTATTTTTTTTTGTTGCTCATTAAATAAGTCCAGATGGTTTTTTCAACATTGTCACATTTGTCCACTCATATCTATTAATGAAAGAGATACTGTAAATATAAAATTATTTACATATCCTACCCAGAAAATTAATTTTATTTTGAAATACAGTATGGTTGTGCAACTCAACTCAGTCTTGCCTGAGAGGGTGATGAGTTACTGAAATAGTGAATTTTATAGAAATTTATGGCTTAAAAGTCATGGCTTTATGCTATAAACTAATTATTTAGGCCTGTAGTAGCAAATATTAAATTAATAAGATGTGTAGAGTATGATACTGCTTTTTGATAGTATCACAGACCTTCTATCTACTATAACCAGGTAACTTGGAATTTTAAGTACCATTAATTATGTATAGATATTAAAGTATTTTCTGCCCTTAGTTAAAAAACAGTTTGTTTATTTATATTCGTTTTTCCCTTTAAAGTATTGACTTATTTCTTCGCTTTGCATATTCATGTGAATAATTTCTTTGGGTGGGTAACTGTTTAAAAATAAGTTAATATAAATGAACCCATGTCCAAAATGAACAAACATTTTAGGTTTGATGATCTGTGATGACAGTTCATTGTAGAATTATATTACGATAACGTAGACTTGACATATTACCTTCATTGAAGGTTTGTGTACCAAAGTTTCCAATCTAAGAAATATATTTTTTAGCAGTCTGATGGAAAGATCACTAACATGAGCGTATTAGTAACAATAATATAACACTACACATTGTATAGGATTGATTGTAACACAATGATTACAATTGACCATGAGGTGCTCAATTCATTTTTCCTGTATGCCATTCTTACACCACAGTTCTGCCTATATATAAGATGTATCACAAATTAATGATAGCCTACTTCACTTTGCAACTGTTTTAATTTCTGTATGAAAACCTGATGTTTTTACGTGCTGTGTGTGATACAGCATTAAGAATAATCTGTTGAAGTCAGACTGCAGGTTTAAATTCAAATGTGAAAGATAACACAATTATTTAAAATTATATAGCTTCTTGGAAATGATATTCAGTTACTATATTTCATTGTTAAGAGCACCCATGCTTTTATTATTAGTGACCTTAAAACTAATATGATGGTTGTATTTAAGATTTGCTTTGTGTTCATTTTATTTACACAAGCTAAAATACAGTGGTAATGGAATTTCTTTCATATATAAAATGAACATTACAGTAGAGCATCAATTATCCAAATCGGTTGGAATGAGGCCCCGTTTGGATAATCGATATTTCAGATAATAGATCTAAATTGAAAACATTATTTATCTTTACAAAAACAAAGGTTTTTATTACAAAATCATGTCTAACATACTGTTATATAATTACAGAAACCTGTATACTGTATTGTAATCTATTTTACTAAGGCTAAAAATCATTAAATTAAATGGAGTGTAATTAATAAAAACCAAAAGTTAATTTAAACAATATTAGAGTTTAATGACAAACACTACAATAAAATTAATTAAAAATTAAAATACAAAACAAAACATACAGTACCATTGATTTACACTTTTTTGAAGAATTGTTCTATTACTGTCTGCTTCAAACCGATACCTCGTTTTCTCGCTGCTAAAGACTGAAGTCGTTTAAGATTCATAAACTGAATACAATCTATCTCGTCTTCTGTTTCAGTCCACTTTAGAACAGTCTCAAGTGCGTCAAAAGCTTTTGCTGCCGTCGGTGGTTTTGTATTAGTAGCATTCTCGCCATCTTCATCTGAATCTGTTTCGTTTTCATTAGGTTCATTTAATGACTCAACTATCTCTTCATTGGTTAATAACTGAAAACCAGGATCGCCTTCATCCACCTTTAGCCAATTGTTAACTTCTTCTTTGTTACAGTTTTTAAACTGATGAGTATTCTGTACTATTTGATGCATGATTTCATTATCTGTGTCTTGATGTTCAGCATCTGATTTATTTCCTCATTTAACGTTTGGTTTTATAGTTTCAGTTTTTACGCTGTCCCAGGTATCTGCAATCATATATGCACTTTCCTTTAAGTTAAATTCTTTTATTAACTGTTTGGATCCTTCTTCATTTTCACTAAGTACTAATAGGTACTGGAAAAAAGATTTGTGGTAAAGCCGTTTAAATGTTTCTATAACACTTTGGTCCATGGTTTGTAATATACTTGTCACGTGTGGTGAGATAACATTACACCAATGTCATCATGCTGAGGTAAAGAATCAGCTGAAGGATGTGCAGGGGCATTGTCCAATAGCAACAATACAGGACCACTAATTTTATTTTCTGCTTTTCTTTTTTTTTACCGCAGGGACAAACAAATCATTAAACCATTTAGTAAAATTTTTAACGTTCATCAAAGCACCTTTTTTTTTGTAAGTAATTAACTGGAAAATTATTCATATTAACTCTTTGAAACATTTAGGTTTCTTAGATTTCCCTATAACAGTCAGCTTTAATCTGTGGGAATCACTTGCCTTTGCGCACATCATAATTGCAATGCATTCTTTATTAACTTTGAACCCAGAAGGAGATTTTTTGTTTCTTAACACTAACGTCTTTTTTGGATGAGCTTTCCAGTTAAGCCCAGTCTCATCAGCATTATAGATATTTTCAGTGTTGTACCCTTTTTCTTTTATAATAAGGAAAAATTGTTTCTCAAATTATCAGCACTTACAAAATTAGCAAAACGTTTTTCACCGGAAATATCTAGCTGTCGTATACCATGTCTCGATTCGAATTTTTGCAACCAGCCTGTCGTAGCTTTAAAGTGTGGATCGCCTCTGAGTTTTTCGTTTATTTTAAGTGCCTTCTCACAGATGATAGGCCCCGATATAGGTTCACCCTCGCTTCTTTGTTGCACAAACCATGTGTACACTGCACAATCTAAGTTGTCATTTTCAGCTATTTTCATAATTTTTCTGGAAGTAGCACCTCCAAAAGATTCTAGTTTACGACTGTAAAACATTAGCGTAAGTTCACTTTTTTTATTGCCAGTAATTGTTGATTTATCAACGTTAAATTCGTAAGCCAATGCGCTAGCTGTTTCTCCTTTCTTCAGACGATCAATAATTTTAAGTTTATCATTTATTGACAGCACTATTCTCTTTCTTTTTGGATACATCGTAAGGCAGTTAAAGTAAAAAGAACAGCAATGAATGAATATGCATTAACGTAACTAAGCTTACTAACACTTGCAAACTGAACAAGAGCTGATGTGTTAGACTGATGTTGAATGATGTCATCGGTGACTCAAGATATTCGCTGACAGAGACTTCCGTTGACACAGTTTGTTTATCAATTGTAAATTAGTTTATTAATTGTAAATTATTTGCTGTAATAATTTACAGCATACAGTTTTTTATGTTCAATAAATATCCAGTACACCTACACGTGTCCAATACATTACTGTACAGTACAGTACATAATTGTACTTTTTATTGAGTTCGGATAATAAATCATTTGGTTAATGGATGTTTGGATAATCAATGCTCTACTATATATAGGACAGAAAAAATACTTTTAATTACTTACATGAAGGTGATTTTGTTTTCTTGAAGTACAGCTAGTTTTGGTTAATCCTTGTAGGTAATTCTTTCTGTGTGCACTACACGAATTTCATTATTACTTACACATAATGCACTTAAAACAGCCAGTACTTAAAAATTTTTGTAAACTGAAAATTTTTATACAGGAAAAGTGAAATGTATCTAAAAATTCAGTCACCGATTTTTATGTCAGGGGACGAATATTACAAAAGGCCTAATGCAGACAAATCCCAATTGGTATAAAAAATATGTACTTGTGATTTGAAAATTACATTTGAAATATATAATTTTTTAAATACATAATTTACACTGTCAGATCCTTGTACAGATAATTCATACATATATGAATCAATAAAGTAACATTATGTACTGGTATATACTTTTTGCATATCTATTATAAAGGCCTGTATACATAATTCTTCATTCTACTTTTCTCATTTTTTCTGCATAATGATGCATGTGCTTTTTTAATATTATCAAATCTTTCAAAGGTGTATTACCGCTTGAATGGCAAGCCCTGTAATGTTTTAACTGTAGATAATACATCGTGTGTTAAACCGTGAGAAACTTCTCTGTCACCTATATCAACCACGGCTTTTTCTAGAGTAAGACCTTGGATTTATTACTTATTATAGCAAAAGCCACTTATAATGGGAATTGTTTTCTTGTACATTGTATGGTTACTATATACCAGCTTTTTGTTACTGGTGGAATAGGAACGCACAGTACAGTATAGTACAGCCATTGACATTTATTGCAACAGCACCAGCTGAGCTAAAAGTTGATAATAAGTAGGTCCAAGCGTTTGGCTCAGTCATACTGTAAAGTAATTACTTAAAGTAATTTAACCAGATCCAGCTTTACCCTGAACAACTCTTATAATTGATATCTGGGTGATAGGCAATCAGATTTTCAAAAATAATCATTAATTCATTTTGTTCGTGTATGTCCATCATTGAGAAGTTTTTTTGTTTAATAAGAGTTTCTAATTCCAAAAGTGCCTTGTCCGGTTTGACTCATAAGCCACGCATGCATAACATTGAATTGTCTTCTTCCCAGTTCAACTTCATTTAGTGTTTCATTAGGGTCAGCTGCCACTTGCATCCAGTCCTCTTGTCCATTTCAACCAAATCATCAAACTGTTCGAGTTCATCTTCCACTTCTAAATTTTCCATTGTATGATACAAGTCCATTAGGTGTAGTCAGATTTCAGAAAGTTAATAACATTTTTTAACTGATTGAAGTTAAAGTTGATGCTCCATAAAACTAACTACGTTAAAGTTAAAGTTAATGCTAGCAAAAACTAACTGATTAAAGTAAAAGTAAAAGTAAAATCAACTGATTAAAAGTTGAAAGTCAAAACATTTTTGTTTTTCTTTTTTTATTGTTTTGTTTTCATTGATCAAAGTACTTTGGTCGTTGGAATAATTAAAATCAAATAAAAATATGTAGTTAATGAGTTTATATACAACTTCAATTATTCCTAACTTAACAATTATTACTGTAAAACGTATTAAATTTTAACAAAAGCCGAGTTTCAAAATGTTTATCATTTCCTCGCCTGTCCCCAAAATGTGTCCAGCAGCACTGAACGGCCTTTTGCGGTTGGCGGATTAGGGTACATATGTTTTATACATATTTTGACAGTCATTCATATATACACATCAATTATTATATATTGTCAATACTATAGCATATGTAGCAGTGGTTTTCTATAGTTTTACACAGTAGTAAGTTAACAGATCACTTTTTGAGTTTTAATACTAAGGTTTGTAAGAAGTATCAAATACATTATTTACTTTGTGAATGTTCTGCTTTAATTAGATCAAAATATAAAAGTATAATGTGTTTATTATTATTATTATTGTCTTTTATTATTATAAATTTGTATTATTTTAAGAACTTAAAAAGGTATTATAACTTTTATATAATTTTCAAGGAGGTTCAAAATTATCACATTCCATATTTTAGATTGTAATGTAAACCTATTTGTTTGTGGTATGTATTACAGCTATTATGAGAGACAATTATTGCGTTTTTAAAAAGCGAATTAAAAAGCTGGACTTATAAATGCAGCTGACCTGGGGTATGAATCATCTACTGGGGCGTCCACTAGGTTGTAACTGCAACTTTTATCATATGAATTTTTTAACAAATGAGCTTAGCGTATTTGTAATCTCCATAAAATTTTAAAGAAAATGACACTAAACATGGCATGGTTGTGATATATTTTAGATGTACAACTAAATCTAGGCCTAATTTAATTTTTTTTTTGGCTTTAGAAATTAGTATATTTTGCAAATGTTTTTAATTTTCATTGATAATCACGCACAATTCGACTGATCTTTATTGTAATATAGTGTATTATGTGTGTATATTGCATATATCAAATAACTGATATTATTTTAAATACAACTATTATATTAACGACTCGGAACACAAAGTTTTTTATAAGTAAAAACAAAGTTTTACCTTACAACCTGAACCGGTTTTCACCTTTAAAAGGCTTCTTCAGAGGCTGCCGCTGGTAGCGCTGTCCGTCCTGTTATGGGCGACGGAATCGAATTTTGAAAGATCGATGCTGTGTGTGTGGGGTGAGATATGTTCGAATAATGCGTGCAGTTTGAATTGTGCCTGTTCGTTTAGGATGTCGTTTTTATTTGTTTTCGTGTGTGTGTATATTTCCAATTGTTCTAGAGTGTCTAGTTTTCGGCCTTTTGTGTGTACATGTAGAATGTTCATGTTATTGTCGATGTTTTTATATGTGTGGTGTGCTTCAATGAGGTGGTTTGCAAAGGTGGATTCTGTAGTGGAGTGGAGTGCCATTGTGTGTTCAATGTATCTCTGTTTGAAGCTACGTCCTGTCTGGCCTATGTAGAATTTGTTGCAATTTGAGCAATTTAGCTTGTAAACACCGGGTAAATCGAATTTGTTTTGTGCTTTGTGTGTGTGTGTTTTGATAGTGTGTGTTCTGTTTTGTTAGTAGTTTTGTGAGCGATTCTGTATCCTGCTTTTTTGAATTTGTGGGCTATTTTTTCAGTTTGTTTGTTGATGTATGTTAGTGTTATGAATTTGTTGTTTTCTGTCTTTGTCTGTTGTTTGTTTTGTGTAGGAGTTTACTGACTATTGTTCTGTCATATCTGTTAGATTCTGCTAGATATTTTATCGTGTTTAGTTCGTCTTTGTAGTCTTTTTCATCTAAGGGGATGTTGTTAAGTCTATGTATCATGGTTCTGAAGGCAGCTAATTTGTGTTGTATTGGGTGATTGGAGGAGTTGTGTATTAGTGTGTCAGTTGTAGTTGGTTTTCTGTATATACTGAATTTGTGCCTGTGTTCTAGTTTTGTGATGGAGAGGTCTAAGAAGTTTATGGTATTGTTGTGTTCGTATTCGGCAGTAAAGGTTATGTTTTTATGTATTTTGTTTATGTGTGTTAGTAACTGTTCACATTGTCTTCTGTTTCCCCTGTATAGTATTAGAATGTCATCAACGTATCTGTGCCAATATAGTATTTTATGTGAGTGTCTGTCATTGTTTGTGAGTATTTTTGTTTTTTCTAAGTGTTGGAGGAAGACTTCTTGGCATTCAATTTTGTATGCCAAGATTGCAATCAATGTTACATAGGACAAAAAAAAAACAGCTGAAAAAACGTTATTTTGAACACCTAAACGCATACAAAAAACCAGAAATATATAAATCCAATTGCACGCATGCAATAAACACAGGACACGAATTCCCAAACATAACCAATGTATCACTAATAAAACATATACCACACAAAGGCACCATAATGAACATTTGGGAAAATTTACAAATATACAAACATAAAACACAAAACAAACTAATACCAGAACAAATACAAATCAATACAAAACATGACACAATATTCAAAGCACTCAACGTCGAAAATACACAAAATACAAAAACATATACCACAACCACACACAATAATACAACTTTAAAAGACCTTGAAGACCAACAAACTACCTTAATAACATCCAGCAGCCAACACACAAATACTTCACCAGAAACAAGATGGCGAAGGCTGAAGATGAGAGAACAGGAACTCTCGAAACATGTTCCAAATAAGGAAAAGAACATCTTGAGGTAATATAATTTTAAATACTTTATATATATCAAGAAACGAACTGTAGCAGAAAGTGATTGAAAAAAAAAATATATATATATATATACACACATTTTTCTAACATTTTGGCGTCTTTTCAAAATGTATACGTTTTGGCGTCTACTCGAAAGCGAAGAGTATATTGAACTTTTATTATAACATTACGTTGTTGTGATTATGTTATTTGTGTTTTGCGTTTTATATTTCAATATACTCTTAATACAAGAAAATAATTTTTGTTGTACAAAACGCTGTCATTATGGCATCTTTTTATAATTACGACAGTAGGGCGTCTTTTCAGTTTCCCGACAATGAAGCGTCTGAAATGTATACTTTTTTCGAATTGTAGCGGTTTTTGCTTCCAGCGACGTTGTCAGATTTCAACCCTGGGTATTGCACTGTTTACGTTGACGCTTATTTGTTTGTATGAAAGAGTGACTAACTGCAGGCGAATGACTATTATTCTTTTCCGTTGTTCACGCGCCAACTTTACATCATAATTTTAACTAAATATTTATAAACTGTCAAATATTTATCAACAATTCTTAAACTTCACTATCCAATTCTACTATCCGTGATAATATAATTATTGTGTTTTAGGAAGCATGCCAAAGTAGCGTACTGGCCTTTCGAATTATGTAAAGATTGACCACTTGTCGTCGGATTAACTAACGGAATTAACGGGCATGTTAATATTTTCTCACATGCATTGATACCGGGTGATAACGTAACTTTGATCTCATTTACTAGAGAAATTTCTTATGCATATTGGCAGTCAAAAATAATAAATGTAATACCAAACGTTATGAACTTATACTCATAATATAAAATATCGGTATGGAGAACCATACATGACTTCCATATTCTAAGATTTATATTTAAAATCATTTTCAGCCAAACAGCCAGGCTGTGTCTTACCTGCCTTTTTATTGCTGTATTAAATGAAAAATATTATATTACATTAAAATGAAAAAATTATAATTTTATTGCCTGGCAACAAAATTATTTTATTTTTAACAATTACCATTGTTTCAAAAAGTTTAAATAAATTTTCAAGTACTTTACTCTTGTTAAAACGTAAAAGGTTGCAGGTAAACTACCCCTTCCCCTTAACCGATCTTCACCAAAATCGAAAGTCATTGAGACCTCTACAATTCAGGGACGTATGCAAAAAATTATTTGATTCTGTTGGAATTTGCGGCTGTTATCGTTTGCCATAGAAAATACGCTTGATAAAAAAACGTTGCAGGTAAACTACCCCTTCCCCTTAACCGATCTTCACCAAAAACAATAGGTCTTGAGTACTCTACAAATCAGGGCTGTATGCAAAACATTAGTTCATTCTGTTTGAATTTGCGGCTGTTATTGTTTGCCATAAAAAATACCCTTGTTAAAAAAACGTTGCAGGTAAACTACCCCTTTCCCTCAACCGATCTTCACCAAAAACAATAGGTCTTGAGAACTCTACAATTTAGGGATGTATGCAAATAATCTTTTGATTCTGTTTGAATTTGCGGCTGTTATCGTTTGCCATAGGAAATACCCTTGTTAAAACATAAAACGTTACAGGTAAACTACCCCTTTCCCTTAACCGATCTTCACCAAAATCAACAGATCTTGAGAACTCTATAATTCAGGGCTGTATGCGAAACATTATTTGATTCTGTTTGAATTTGCGGCTGTTATCGTTTGCCAAACAAACAAAATTACCCTTGCTAAAAAAAAACCGTTGCAGGTAAACTACCCCTTTCCCTCAACCGATCTTCACCAAAAACAATAGGTCGCGAGTACTCTGCAAATCAGGGCTGTATGCAAAACATTATTTGATTCTGTTTGAATTTGCGGCAGTTATCGTTTGCCATAGAAAAAAATCTACAGACACACAGACAGACAGACAGACAGACAGACAGACAGATAGACACACAGACACTTTTCGGAAAACGACTTTTTTTCATGTTTTGAGTGTAGTAGAATCAGAATCTGCAATAATCTCGAACACGATTTTTTTTGCCATCACCATACTTCCATTCCTTAAGGAATATGGAAGTAAAAATTACCCATGTTAAAACATAAAACATGAGATTTATAAAACATATCTAAGATTTATATTTAAAATCATTTTTGAAATAAAATATTTTCATAGAACCTACTAACGCTAGGGAAATCTGAGGAGCCAATCAGAGTTGGGCCTACCTGTCACTCTGCTGAATTTGGTGGAAAGCCCTGTCACTGTCGTCAAAGTATCAGCCTTGACAGGGTCCTCTTTTTCTGCAAAATGGGAGAGGCTTGAGATGGAGTGAGTGACATGGTCCCCACCGCAATGAAGAACCCATTGTATTATAAAAATATATTTAAATTTCGAAAACTGAAGATTCTTTTCTTGTTGTAAATATTTATATTTTATAATCAAAATGACTTTATTTTTGTTACCTGGCAACAAAATTATTTTATTTTCAACAATTACCATTGTTTCAAAAAGTTTAAATAAATTTTCAAGTACTTTACTCTTGTTAAAACGTAAAAGGTTGCAGGTAAACTACCCCTTCCCCTTAACCGATCTTCACCAAAATCGAAAGTCCTTGAGACCTCTGCAATTCACTGATGTATGCAAAAAATTATTTGATTCTGTTTGAATTTGCGGCTGTTATCGTTTGCCATAGAAAATACGCTTGATAAAAAATGTTGCAGGTAAACTACCCATTCCCCTCAACCGATCTTCACCAAAAACAATAGGTCTTGAGTACTCTACAAATCAGGACTGTATGCAGAAAATTATTTGATTCTGTTTGAATTTGCGGCTGTTATCGTTTGCCAAAAAAAAAAAAATTTCCCTTGATAAAAAAAACCGTTGCAGGTAAACTACCCCTTTCCCTCAACCGATCTTCACCAAAAACAATAAGTCGTGAGTACTCTACAAATCAGGGCTGTATGCAAAAAATTATTTGATTCTGTTTGAATTTGCGGCAGTTATCGTTTGCCATAGAAAAAAAATCTACAGACAGACACACAGACACACAGACAGACACACACACAGACACTTTTCGGAAAACGACTTTTTTTCATGTTTTGAGTGTAGTAGAATCAGAATCTGCAATAATCTCGAACATGATTTTTTTTGCCATCACCATACTTCCATTCCTTAAGGAATATGGAAGTAAAAATATAATCAGTTATATTTTTGATCAGTGTTCATTATTATGCATACAGTATTTTGAAGTAATGCTATAAAACATTTATTTGTATCAATTTTGTGTGTAAAAAAATTTAATAACTATAGTTTATAGTTCTGTAGTTCTCTTAATTTTCTATAGTTCTGTTTGGGATTGAGATTGATAAATAGATAGACAGAGAGAGAGAGAGAGAGAGAGAGAGAGAGAGAGAGAGAGAGAGAGAGAGAGAGAGAGAGAGAGAGAGAGTGTGTGTGTGTATGAGAGGGGGGAAGGAAGGAGAGCGATCACAACTCTGCATATATGTACATAATAATAATTACTTCTTATGTTAGAGATAGATGGAGAGATGGGAGACAGAGGGTTGTGAGAGAGCATAAAATTTTATATTAACATTTCCTTAATATTAGTTCTATTTGTATTAGAAATAATAGCAAGATGTTGCGAGAAGCAGGCAGGGAGAGAGAGAGAGAGAGAGAGAGAGAGAGAGAGAGAGAGAGAGAGAGAGAGAGAGAGAGAGAGAGAGAGAGAGAGAGAGAGAGAGGACAGAGACAGAGACAGAGACAGAGACAGAGACAGAGACAGAGACAGAGACAGACAGAGAGAGAGAGAGAGAGAGAGAGAGAGAGAGAGAGAGAGAGAGAGAGAGAGAGAGAGAGAGACAATATTAAAATGTTTCGGGTTGATGGTACTAGAAGTGTCATCGGATACCTGCACTTTTTGTAAGACCAGGAAAAGGTTATTTTATGATACTGTTCATTGACATGTCTATTGTTATATAGGCTTGTGGTTTCTCCACGGATTATAAAAAATATCGGTATGGAGAACCATACATGACTTCCATGTTCTAAGATTTATATTTAAAATCATATTCGAAATGAAATATTTCCATAGAAACTACGTCTTTCTACTTATTGCTTCAGCATTAACCACAGTACTGTGGTCACAATCGTATACCACCTCACGTTTTCGCACTCGATTTTCACTGATGATGGCAGTCGATGGCACTGCAGAAAAGTCTGGTTTTACAGAAAACATTGGACTACGGCTAAACAGCCCGGGAAGCAATTTTAACAAAAAACTACTTCTTTGTTGCCGATAACGTAGTACACATAAAAAACTCTCCCCTCCACCTTCAACTATAATTTTGAATAATAGAAAATTACCCCCACCCCGTTCACCTAACCTCTTCATTTATAGATATTTCATCTACGTTTCTACAGTGGATTATTATGAGCTTCTTATCAGTATACTTTATTTACAAAAATTAAGTACTTTACTCTCGTTAAATCATAAAATGTTTCTGGTAAACTACCCCTTTCTCTTAATCGATCTTCTCCAAAATCAATAGATCTTCAGTCCTCTACAATTTAGGGATGCATGCAAAAAAATATTTGATTCTGTTTGAATGTGCGGCAGTTATCTTTCGTCATGGAAACATTTCTCTTGTTACAACTTAAAATGTTGCCGGTAAACTACCCCTTTCCCTTAACCGATCTTCGCCAAAATCAACAGACCTTGAGTTCTCTAAAACTCAGGAAAGTGTGCAAAAAATTATTTGATTCTCTTTGAATTTTTGGCAGTTATCGTTCGTCATAAAAAAATTAACCTTTTTAAAACATAAAACGTTGCTGATAAACTACCCCTTTCCCTTAACCGATCTTCAACAAAATCAACAGACCTTGAGTACTCTTTAGTTCAAAAAGGTATGCAAAAACGTAGTTGATTCTGTTTGAATTTACGGCAGTTATCGTTCGTCATATAAAAAATTACCCTTGTCAAAACATAAAATGTTGCAGGTAAAATACCCCTTTCCCTTAACCGACCTTCACCAACACCAATAAGTATTGAGAACTCTACAATACAGGCCTGTATGCAAAACATCATTTGATTCTGTTTGAATTTGCGGCTCTTATCATTTGCCATAGAAAAAAATTACCCTTGATAAAAAAAAGTTGCAGGTAAACTCCCCCTTTTCCTTAACCGATCTTCACCAAAAACAACAGTTGAGTACTCTACAAATCAGGGCTGCATGCAAAAATTTATTTGATTATGTTTGATTTTGCGGCTGATATCGTTTGCCATAGAACATACCCTTGTTAAAACATAAAACGTTGCAGGTAAACTACCCTTTTCCCTTAACCGATCTTCACCAAAAACCGTAGGTCTTGAGATCTCTAAAATTGAGAGCTGTATGCAAATAATCGTTTGATTCTGTTTAAATTTGCGGCAGTTATCGATCGTCATATAAAAAATTACCTTTGTTAAACATAAAATGTTGCAGGTAAACTACCCCTTCCCCTTAACCGATCTTCACCAAAACCAACAGGTATTGAGAACTCTATTATTCAGGGCTGTATGCAAAAGAGTAGTTGATTCTGTTTGAATTTGCTGCTATTATCGTTTGCCATAAAAAAAAATTACACTTGTTTAAAAAAAAAACCGTTGCCGGTAAACTACCCCTTCCCCTTATCCGGTCTTCACCAAAATCAATAGGTCATGAGCACTCTACAAATCAGGGCTACATGCAAAAAAGTATTTGATTCTGTTTGAATTTGCGACTATTATCGTTTGCCATAAAAATACCCTTTTAAAACATAAAACGTAGCTGGTAAACTACCCCTTTCCCTTAACCGATCTTCACAAAAATCAATAGGTCTTGAGAACTCTACAATTTAGGGCAGTATGCAAAATATTATTTGATTATGTTTGAATTTGCGGCTGTTATCGGTTGCCATAGAAAACAATTACCCTTGATTAAAAAAAAACCGTTGCCGGTAAACTACCCCTTTCCCTCAACCGATCTTCACCAAAAACAACAGGTCGTGAGTACTCTACAAATCAGGGCGGTATGCAAAAAATGATTTGATTCAGTTTGAATTTGCGGCTGTTATCGTTTGCTAAAAAAAAAATCTACAGCACACAGACACACACAGACGCTTTTCGAAAAATGACTTTTTTTCATGTTTTGAGTGTAGTACAATCAGAATCTGCAATAATCTCGAACACGTTTTTTTTTGCCATCACCATACTTCCATTTCCTTAAGGAACATGGAAGTAAAATTAACTTTGATAAAAACCGTTGCAGGTAAACTACCCCTTTCCCTTAACCGATCTTCACCAAAAACGACAGGTCTTGAGAACTCTACAAATCAGGACTGTATGCAAAATATTATATGATTCTGTTTGAATTTGCTGCTGTTATCGTTTGCCATACAAAATACCCTTGATAAAACAAAAAACGTGGCTGGTAAACTACCCCTTTCCGTTAACCGATCTTCACCAAAAACAATAGCTCTTTAGTACTCAACAAATCAGGGCTGTATGCAAAAACGTATTTGATTCTGTTTGAATTTGCGGCTCTTATCGTTTGCCATAGAAAATACCCTTTTACAATATAAAACGTTGCAGGTAAACTACCGCTTTCCCTTAACCGAACTTCACAAACACCAATAGGTTTTGAGAACTCTACAATACAGGGCTGTATGCAAAACATCATTTGATTCAATTTGAATTTGCGGCTGTTATCGTTTACCATAGACAAAAATTACCATTGATAAAAAAAAAGTTACAGGTAAACTACCCCTTTCCGTTAACCGATCTTCACCAAAAACGACAGGTCTTGAGAACTCTACAATTCAGGGCAGTATGCAAAATATTATATGATTCTGTTTGAATTTTCGGCTCTTATCGTTTGCCATAGAAAATACCCTTTTAAAACATAAAACGTTGCAGGTAAACTACCCCTTTCCCTTAACTGATCCTCACCAAAATCAAAAGGTCGTGAGAACTCTAAAGTACAGGGCAGTATGCAAAACATTATTTGATTATGATTGAATTTGCGGCTGTTATCCTTTGCCAAAGACAAAAATTACGCTTGATAAAAAACCGTTGCAGGTAAACTACCCTCTCCCTTAACCGATCTTCACCAAAAACGACAGGTCTTGAGATCCCTACAATTCAGGGCAGTATACAAAATATTATATGATTCTGTTTGAATTTTCGGCTGTTATCGTTTGCCATACAAAATACCCTTGATAAAACAAAAAACGTGGCTGGTAAACTACCCCTTTCCCTTAAACGATTTTTACCAAAACCAATAGGTCTTTAGTACTCAACAAATCAGGGCTGTATGCAAAAACGTATTTGATTCTGTTTGAATTTGCGGCTCTTATCGTTTGCCATAAAAAATACCCTTTTAAAACATAAAACGTTGCAGGTAAACTACCCCTTTCTCTTAACCGATCTTCACCAAAATCAAAAGGTCTTGAGAACTCTGCAATTCAGGGCAGTATGCAAAACCTTATTTGATTATGTTTGCATTTGCGGCTGTTATCGTTTGCCAAACAAACAAAATTACTCTTGACAAAAAAAAAACCGTTGCAGGTAAACTACCCCTTTCCCTCAACCGATCTTCACCAAAAACAATAGGTCGCGAGTACTCTACAAATCAGGGCTGCATGCAGAAAATTATTTGATTCTGTTTGAATTTGCGGCTGTTATCGTTTGCCATAGAAAAAAAATCTACAGACACACACACACACACAGACACACACACAGACACTTTTCGAAAAATGACTTTTTTTCATGTTTTGAGTGTAGTACAATCAGAATCTGCAATAATCTCGAACACGATTTTTTTTGCCATCACCATACTTCCATTTCCTTAAGGAACATGGAAGTAATAGTGGCTACATCCAGTGTCTTGAGAGGCATTTTCTTACAGAGAATGCTCACGGCCGCTAATAAATCAAGAAATGCTGATACTTATTTCAACAATTTCTTCAGTTACTAAAAGCGGTCAGTAAGGCCGTGTCGTTTTTCACATCTATGTTAATATCTTTACATATCTTTTAATTTTATTTATTTTTTAGATTTTGTCTAACTCACTTGTACGTTAGCTAAATTTATTAACTACAAATTACTGTATATTCAATTTAAAAATTGCGTGTAAAAATAATGAATAGCCGCTAAAAAATCATTAAACAATTCTCCTACAGAAAAACATTTCTCTTCAAATATATTCAATTAAATACGTCTGAAATGTACTAACAGACATTCTCCCGACTCTTCTCCATACATCACGCTTAATTTTGGACCATTAGTTCTCGATTGTTTGGGTGTGAACGGCAAAATTGCGAGGACATACAAAATTAAGCGAATGATTCACAGGAAAATGTATAACCCATACATTTGGGCAGGGGCACACCCAGGAGGGTTTTGGGTGTTAGAACCTACCGAAAATATGGTAAAAATTGTGTAATCAATGAATGTACAAATAGTAAGGCTGTAGTAATAAGATAAACTAAAATACAACGTAGGTAAGCTTACCAGACACGAATAAACTGTTCTCATGATATGTAATTGTGTTCGTACTTTTCAAAAACACCGGTTTTCATCAAAAGCATAGAGTTTACTTTATTGCTATATTTTCCGGTTTGGAGAGTGAAATGGGTCAATCTGGGTCACCTGTCGACTTCAGTGCAAAGGAAAGTTATAGGCCTACATAGTCAGAGTCGGAAAATAATTTATAACGTGTAGGCCTACAAGTGTATTAAATCGGAAGATATATCAGAAAGAAAGTTACAGGAACGGGTAGCTCAGGTGTGCGGCGTGTCTATAAATAGTGTTTCTAGAATTATTAAAGAAATATAATGGTATATGGGTGATATAAAATCTTTCAGGACTCTCCATAAAAATGTTCAACAAATGAAATAAAAACTGATTTAAACGATTTCGACAAGTGCACCACTCAACGAATTATTCACCAAAGTCAACCCATAGAAGGGTAAAGATTAACATTCAAAAGTAATTTAAACAATTTTAAAGAACAAATTAATTATAATGGTAGGGTTTCCAGTCTGAACCACATTATTCGTCAAATGGGATTTCGACGGAAACGTGCCAAAAGCAATGGGAAACTTTTAAATAGAAAAACGTGACATTGAAATCTTAAGAGTTGATATATAAGAAAATTACAGCAATTCAGAGAAGAACGGTAGTCCATAGTATACACAGATGAAATTTTGGTTTTCACCATTCAAAATCGGTTACAAAAATTTGGACAGACAATGACGAAAGTGCCTGAAAATTTCAATAAATAAATAAATTTGCCTGCAACATCATTAACAGAAAGGTAGACATGATTAACTGGTTATTGAATCATGGGATTCCTGTAGTCCATTTATGTTATAACCTGAGCTCTGTTTAATAGTTAGGCTAAACAAAATAACCCAACATTATTATTATTAGCGGGTGTCCTACAGTCTATGCCGCATCCCTCATTTCGATCGCCATTTCTCCCTATCTTTCCAGTCATCGTCTTCAATAGCTCGACCTCTCATGCATTTCCTAATTCCTGTTTTCCATTGTGTTGTCAGTTTTCCTTTTCTTCTCCTGTTTTGTGGAGTGTAAGTCAATGCTTTCTTTGGCCATCGCTTCTCCTCCATCCTCATTACGTGACCATACCATAGCAACTGTCTGGATTCTATTCTTTCTGCTGTTGTAAATATGCGCCCTGTTTTCCTTCTTATATCTTCGTTTCTAACATGTTGCATTCTAGAAATATTACACGATCTTCTTAAGAAGTCCATTTCCACAGTTTCTATCATCTTTTTCTCTTTACCTGAAAGTTGCCAGCATTCGCAGCCATAAGTTAAAATGGGCTCCTCAATAGTTGTGTAGATTGTCAGTTTAGGTTGAAGTTTCATTTTGTTCGACCAAAGTAACGAGTTTAGCAAATGAATAGCCTTTTTTCCCTGTTGTATCCTATTTTTTATGTAATTCTTTGTTGTTCCATCTTCTGAAATAATAACCCAACATACTAAACTTTTAAAATAATCACTATTTCAGCAAACTATGGACATTCCATTTTACGACTTCCACCCTATCACCCGGTTCTTAATCCTAGAACTGATTTGGGCAACTGTGGAAAAGCATGTGAAAACAAAAAAAGTTTATTTTCGTAGACAGTGTTATAAACTTAGCAAAAAGGAATTTGAGTGTATTTATCTCACACGCTGGACATCAAAATGTGACCACGTCTTGAAAATTTAAAAGAGCATGTGAGATCGGACCAAAAAGTGTATAATGTAACAGATCGTTTCTAAATTAATAAGCGATGGGATAGCAGCAGTTAAGACAATTTGAGTGATGATAACAGTGAAGGAAATTGACATACTTATTACGGCAATAAGGTTTGGAAGAATTGACGTAATATTTGTAATTGTTTGTAAGTAATTATGTGCTATATTAATTAAATAGTTTTAGTATAATTTTTTCATTAATGTTGTCTGCCCTGTTATTCATGGTTAATTTACATCTGCTTGTTTTTAAAACACACACACCCAGAGTCACAGTCATTTCACATTCGAGCCTGTTATTGATGTTACTTATACAAACAAATTAAGATGCCAGTGCAATGTTGACTATATATTACTAAAGTTTTTCCTAAATCGTAACATGTCTGATAACAAAGTGTTATATACTCCAAAATATACAATGTTTGTTAATGTCTAGACTCGACTAGGAGATTAGGAGAAACACTGTAACAGACACAACATGACAAGTCACTGTTTACATAATAATTGCAGTACTAAACATTAAACATTTTATAACTCTGTAAAATCTTTGTATGGTCCCTCTGTTGTATCTATTGTTTGTTTCATCTTACAAAACGTCCATTTGAATTGTTTGTCGTGTCGAAATAGAAATCAAAATCAAAACTTGTCACGTACTTGTACGTAGACTTGTCGTTCAGGGAATAGTCTAATATTCAACTGTAGCCTTTCTATTCACGTGTATTACATTGTTCCCGTCTTATCCCCTCTACAATATGCGCGACTGCTTCACGTCTGATTATTTTACTATATTATTGTATTATTATTTCAATAAAGTCACCGTCTACTCATTAAGTAATTTATATTATTCAGTCAGCACATGCAAATTACTAAGCCTTGTGATTACGTGGTTTTTACTCGTGATTCCTACAAACATTGTGTGTTGATTCTTACCTGTGCAATATTTATGTGTAAGAAGGACTCTTTTTCAGCATTATAGGTGGCATTATAGATGGAAAATACATAAGTGAAATTCCATGAAGCAAGGATCATTTTTACTTGCACTTGCAGCATTGATTCCCAATAAGTTACGTGTTGTCGTTCCTCTAAGAAAAAGCAAGCCCTGCTTGTTGAGAAAATAATGAGGGAAACCAAAATTGTGCACCTTGTTCGCAAGTTTTCAACCCCCCACCTCGAAAAAATCCTGGGTGCCCCTCTGCATTTGGGTATGTATGGGTACTCGCGAGATGTAGCCGCGCCACATATCTGCAACTATAGTGGTTCCTGGTTCTATATTATTTAAAATTACACGATTTAGTGTGTTTGCATCGAGTTTATCCACCACCTTTAGCAACCACTTCTTTATTCTCCTGTAAATTCCCCAAGTACCCACCGAGTTTTGGTTATTCGGTCCCTGTTGTACTTCCTTCAAGTGAATGCACTTTCATCAATTTCAGTATCTCCCGGGCCGCCAATTTTTAAGCTGGTCTCCATCACCCAGACAGTAAGGATCTCCCTGAACTCGTTTATTAATTTTCGCGTAGTTTTCCTGTTTATGTCGAGCTCTTTTGAAATAACTGAAATTTGATATTTCAAAATCCAAGCGACTAACACACGGAATAGGCTACAGATAATGCAGGAACACACGCTTTTCCGAAAAAAGTGTCATCATGTATGTTTTTTGTAGCTCAGCAATTCCGTCTACCACATCCGAAGATGATGTTTTTTTGTCCAGTCACATTTTTTAACATATTACCATCACACTTTACACATTCTATTGAAAACGGAAAAAGATTTCAATCACAAACACATTTTCTGAAACCTTTTTTTTAATGAAACACCGAAAATTATTAACACTTTTGTATTCCATTTTAGTAAGATACGCATGTGCACAACTCTGATGAATGAATGTTAAACAAAATTAAATAGATTTAAAGATATAAACATAGATGTAAAAAATGACAAGGTCTCACTGGCCGCTTTTAGGAAGTGAAGCAATAGTTGAAACAAGCAACAACATTTATCTTTTATCATTTGCGTCAATCTCTGCATGAAAATATCGGGCTGCATGAAAAATCTCTCTCAAGCCACTTTTGGTAGCACCATACGTTTATAACCTTTGGAGAAACTACATGCTATATAACAATAGACATGTCAGAGAACAGTATCATAAAATAACCTTTTCCTGGATTTACAACCAGTGCAGGTATCCGGCGACTTCTAGTACCTTCATCACAAATGTTTCTTTATAATACGAGTAATTATACAAGTAGTTATATAAGTGATAGGTAGGTAAATAGACAGGTAGAAAGAGAGCAAAAGAGAAAAAGAGAGACAGGGGTAGATAGAGAGAATAGTATAGATAGTGTATGTCAGTCTCAATTATCTCATGTTTTTTCGTTTCCCTTTGTTTTTAGTTTAAAGCGAAGGTCTTGTTTCATCGCAACTGTCACACAATCTCAGGGCACTTTATATTGTATAATACTTTATAATTTATAAAAAATGTGTTACATCGTGTTATAATCGTTTATTTAAGTACTAAGTAGGCCTGTAATGTGAGCGCTGATGTTGCTTAGTATAAGTCTATGTAGGCCTACTTGTGCTTCGTATTAGGTTACTAATTAATGATGGCTACATCAGCATAGTGGTAGTAATGATGTTCATAGTAGTTATGTTATATCTAATAATGTGTATTTTATCTTTGTTCTTGCACTACTAATGATGGTCGTAGTGGGCATAGAAGAAACATCTGGAAATTCAGTATTCAATAAATGGTGGCCTAATAGCCCGCATGATAAATGTAACACTACAGTTAATGGGAGTCTTTCAGATACTATGTGGAGGACACGACTATCAAAACTCCTCAAGCTGGATTAAAAGCTAGACTGGTAGTCCTAATAGGCCTGAAGGACATGAATTTAAGAACGCTTCGGTTTGTGTTGTTTTTTTTTTTTGTACAGGCGACGAACAATTTCTTTTTCGCCAGAAAAATTTTGCGAATTACAGTGATGGTACGGAGATCCAGAATTTGAACAATAGTGTAGAGACACCGTATCTTAAAAACAATTCTGTTCTTGTTATGGGCAGTGTCTTGCTTCAATGTAAAGCAGTACCAACGACATCTTATAGGGGAAAAAAGTATGAATTGGTTTGAGGCAAAAGGGATAAATTTTCCAGAGGATGGCCTGAAGAATCAATTATTGCATTTATAGGAGACGTACAAGCAATATTCAGTGAGTATGATGATAATTTAACTTTACTTAAGATAGTTGTGTTAGTGGTTATAATCAGAAACAGAATTATCACTGTTGCACACCACTACAGAAAAATTATTCCGATTTGCGCTTTCAAGCTTCTCAGCTCGTCGTCAGATCGAATTCCGTATCCTGTGCACCACTATAGAAAATGCTTGAAAGCGCTAGATCGGCGCTTTCAAGCTTCTCAGCTCATCGCCAGATCGGAAATCCATCAGATGAGCTGAGAAGCTTGAAAGCGCAAATCGGAATAATTTTTCTGTAGTGGTGTGCAACAGTGATAATTCTGTTTGATAATTTAACTGACGAAAATGAGTGTCTTGTGCACTGGTTACTCCATCAATATCACTGTGAAGTCAACCCGATAGAATAAATTAGTACTGAGTACCGTAATGCAACCTGTAGGCAAGAATTATTCGTAT